>CM029535.1:1369603-1462103 GCA_017141395.1 Laodelphax striatellus | reverse complement strand
GTGGTTTTTCTTTGCCAAATACGGCAAGTGATAGGATTATGAAGTGAACGTGTTATAATCGGTTAGTTTTATTGACACTGGTTATGGTTGATGGTTTGCTTGGTTAGGTGTCATTTTTTTTAATGTACAAGGAATGGATGACTTATTTCAGCGGAAGTTTCGGGAGAAGAGTTAATATATGGAGTATTAATAGAGAAAGCGAGTGTTCGATGTAATAAATAGATAAATTATTATCAACTCCTATGTGCCCGAACGTCCTCAAGTTTTATAATTCATAAAACTCTAGTTAATGAAAAATAGGAAAATATATCCTATTCCTTCACAAGAATCCTACAGATTTTCAAATATTTTAATGTTGATCATTAATATAATCAGACTCATTTTAATTTGACGCTTGGCATTAGATAGATATTTTATTATCTTATTGTATTAGTGCCCTGAATCTATAGTCTATAAATCGTACTTTTGAAGTCATCAGCTGATACGTGTCAGTGAAATAATATCTATCTATCTATCTAATGTCAAGCGTCAAATTAGATGAATCTGAATATAGTTTATTTCTTCATTCATTTTAATTAACACTAACATTAACACTGATATTTCATTATCTCATTCACTTCAACTCCTAATAAACACTGGAAGTTATGATGTGGAAGTTTCAGTGTTGGTAATATCGCATAAAAGAAAATATTGTTAGAAAAAATATAATGTATGAAATTGACAAGAAGGTTGGATTAATTTGAAAAAGTAATGGTCTCATGAATTATACGGGAGTAAACGAGGATGCGAAGAAGAATAAATATAATTTCAATTTCAATTGTATGTAATCTGAGAGGTTATTAATTTTCAATATTTTGATACTCTTATAAGCGGAAGAAATTTATTACCAATCTATCGATACCTTGAGAAATATTCTCTCCTTTCCCGATCATTCTATAATAATCCTTGATCATTTTTTAGAAGCAATCAAGATTTATCTCTCGAATAGTTCAGTCTATTCTGTCAGAATCGCCATAGGTGGTCCATTTCAAGCTCTAAACTTTCAAAATATGATTTAGAAGTATAAAACTCCACGATCAATCCATGAACTATTATTAATAGCTTTTTCAAATAGTTCAATAACTTTCATTAATTATTGATAGTCCTTTCCATTTGCATATCTCAGTATGTGTGTACAAACTGGTCCCCCATATTTTGTAATTAATTCATCATGCTCAACTCTCATCATCCTTAAAAATTAATATACTTTTAGAAAACGATCGAGCTGATGGTAATATACATATTAATATGGTTCAGATTGTTCTTATCGATATTCCTCCATTGCCGTAACCACAATGTCTCACTTTCATTCTCGGTCTTCATTCCACCAGAGATAATCCAATTCTTAATTTTGTTAGTCTATGATTCTACTTGTTAAGGTCTTCCATTTTAACAGGTGCTTTCCCAAAATCCCTTCTACTGTAAATAGTTTAGAACTCTGTACAGAAGTGAATGGGCATAATACTGTTTTCGACATATTTGTTTTTACAATAGCATTTCGTAATATAGTTACTATATAGTAACTATATTACTTAGAATATTAACCTATTAACCTAAGTAACCTATAGTTACTTAGAATATTCTAAGTAACTACTATCGCTAAAAAACTAAATAGAACCCAAAGTCCCTCCAAACTTGGAAAATAAGCATTGACCCTTGGGTAATAGTTTTTTCATCGCTTTGATATAGCGTCGATAATTATTGAAAAGTCTCGTGAATGATGTCATCTTGAAGTAATCTTATTAGAGAAAGGAAAGAACCTTCTTTACTTATCTATGGTTCAACCAAATAACAAGCACATTTAGCTGATAAGTTGAATTAGTAGGCTATTTACAAATAATATACACATGTATGTAATGTATTACTGTATAATAGATTGATCTCATGAGTACTAAACTTTACTTCAGTGATCGATGATATAACTCTATAACCTATTATAACTTGGAGATAACTCAGAGAACTTAGTCTATTAACTTTGAATAAACAAGCTCTACTATGGAAATTGTTTCCACCCACATAACTACAAACATTGCGTTGTGTTCAATATCTCAAGAATAATTTATGACCTGCGAAATTTACAAGTTTATATACATCACCCACGTGAAAGTTGACGACAAGCCTTGACCTTCAAATTTGCAAATTAATAAATAATATTATGTGTGTGGGGTACCTGTACAATAAGCTTGCAAAAAGTATGAAAGTATTATATCTTGGCGAATTTGAATAGTTTATTCAGAGGTTATACATTTTCTATGGATTTATTATCGATCTATTTATTCGAATAATCCGTTTTTGGTGAGTCTATTTGTTCGATTTTTATGTATTTGTGTGCTGTACAGCATGCGGCATGGAGACAAGCATGAGGCATGCTTTGTCGCACATAAAATAGACCAAGTGTGGACATTGAGATTGAAACCACATAGAAGAGGCATGAAACTATACTTTTAATTTGTTAGACATGAGCAGCATGCATTGTAGCACACAAAATCGACCAGTGGTCATAGGGAATGGAGTTACTGTGGTCCGGTATTTGTGCCATACTGTTTTCTCGGCGAATTATTTCATCATTCATTGATGCACAGGCACATTGAGAGTGAATCCTTGGCTTCCAGCGTCCTTGCGAGCCTTGTTTGGTGTTCGTTGTCCCAGTTTGGCAGCAAAACAGACAATGTTCGTTGTCCCAGTTGGACAGCAATGTCGCCTTTCTTGGAGTTGCTTCTGATGTTGGTCTCTTGCTGTGTACTTTGCTAGCAATTAATCATCATTTGCGAATGTGTCATTCGGTGGAAATGTGGTGGGCGTTTCCCCGTCCCATAACCTCCATACTATCTGCAATTATTTATTACCTCAATAATTCTGCAGATAATACTGTCTTCAATACCATAGAGAAGCGATACTCTCACTGCTTCCAATTTGAATTAAAATTCATGCACAAAATCATATTTTCGATTTGAAGTTCACATTTACATCCTGATAAATCAAATTATACTACAACAGCTCCTTTCATCCTACAAGACCTTCTTTATTCTCTGAAATATTATTTATTACCTTGATAATTTTGCACATAATATTACTCTCACTGCTTCCAAAATGATAATTCATTCACAAAATCATATTTTCGATTTAAAGTTCACATTTACATCCAGATAAATCAAATAATCCTACAGATCTTACTAATACTGTCAATTTTGTTCTTGCAGATCTTTAGTTTATTTGTTTTGTTTTTTCATTTAGAAAGTTTTTGTTTTATTTTGTAGAGCCTAGTTTAAATCACAATGGATCATTCGTATATTATCTTAAACATTCCCCCGTCACTTTCAATTTCTTTTATAGCCTGAATCGTTTATTTATTTGGAAAGTTATCCTTTGTAGAGCCTATCCTAATAAATCATGGAGAATATTTAGTTGAATTGAACAGTATTGAAAATGTTTTTTGTTTTTTCAACTTTTGAAAAACATGAAAATTTCCATCAGTTTTCAAATCGCAGAAACTCTTGATATCAACTTCATCTAATGTAATGATTTTTTCTCCCTTTTGCATCCAAAATAAAAAGTCACTACCAATTGTACACTTATGAATTTCATTGAAAATGAAACGACACTACAAACTCCCACCTGTTAATTGATTTCAAATTGCAATATTCCAAATTACATAATCATGAAAATGGAATTACAGTTCTATATTTCAGTGGAAACACACTCACAATTCTCTATTTGGAAGCATTAAATGTTATCCAATTTTATTCACATTATACTATTTCCAACTCCAATAACGAGAAAATTGATACAAAATGGAGATGTATGACAAGTAATAATTTGAGAGTAATATGATAGTCTATGGAGATATATGAGGAGTAATAATTTGAGAGTAATATGATATGTAATTAATAATTTAATTTACTGTAATCAATTATAGAATTTCAATAAAGTCGTTCAAATGTTGGAGGCGACCATATCAAAACTGAATACAATATTATGAGTAATTTATCAGTCTTTCTTCTCTTTCTGTTGCTACTCTATCCATACAATATAATAACTTTCAATGATTCGTGAATGCTTTCCGTGAATTGTCGCTCAGTTCAACTCAATATTATATTGATAATGGCTCATCCACGCGCTTCACATTAACTGCTATATTGGCAATTAGTCTGTTACTCAATAACGATCTCGGAAGTTTGCTGGATGCTGAATGGTATCGAGAGACGAGACGCGATTTCCCCTGCTAATTTATTGCAACTGACTCTCGATATATCGATATATCGCCATCGATGTGTATCGACTAAACAGAGTTGCATAATAGTGTCGTGCTACATCAGAAACAATGTTGCTGAAATGATGTGCAGTGCAGAACTGTCGTTGAAATTTGTAATTACTGTAGTTTGCAGTATGATTGGGTGTTGTTGCTTGAGTTCAAATTGAGTTTGTTGTCACAGCATGTCACCTCTAGGGATACTAGATCTCTCTAGGATACTATATTGGAAGTTCCTGGCTCCTGCACTACTTTATTTCAATAATTAATACTTGAGGTTCATCATTTTGGAAGAAACTTCTTGAAATTGTCAAACTCCACTTCTATTTAATAAACACAATCTTTACACCAGGACCATGGTTTCATGTTATACGATTAATATATATTTCATTACATGATTAATATTGGTACAGCTGAGGATGTGTTATGTATAACATGAAACCATGGTCCTGGTGTGAACATTGTGTTTATTAATAATAAAAGTGAAGTTTGACAATTCCGAAAAGTTTTTTCAATTAAGGAAAGATTCCAATCAATATTTTTGTTCTACAAAGTTCATAATAATTTTGTTCGATATTCTATGCTAAAGTGATGACTACCCTACCAATTCTTTAGAGAACATTCTCCTGCTTTTCCCTATCCGAATTGCAATTATTTGCACTGAGATGTATTTGTTTTATAGAGGCAAAGTAGTTTGAAATTAAGTTAAGGGCGCGATCAAATATGAAAGAGCAAAGAAATGGGGATGTGTAGGTTAATAATACGTTAACAATGATGTCATAAAGATTATTATTACTTCAAAGCTCAAATAGATATTTGCACGTGACTGAATTTAAATGACAAATAAGTGTTCTTTCCTAAATGTCAAACGAAAGATTTCGAATCAATTTGACCGATATACAACTAGAACTAGGGGCAATATTGGTTTTGATAGTGGGATGAACTAGTTTTGGGGGCGTTCCCTTTAGAAACTAAACAGAAACTTCTAGATTAGCATAGGGCTGAGCAAAACTATCAAAAAGCTATACTCGTAAACGCTGAGTTCAATGGCTGTCCCAGTTAAAAAAGTAGGTTACGTTTCTTATCAGTGAACTCTTATCAGGAGAAGCATACTCCTCTAACAAAACAACACTACTATCATAGATGAAACATTTGGTTAGTCTATGGTAGGCCTACTATGTAGCCTACTATCTCCAGTACACTATCATTTCCAACTATTCACCTCAAAGTAAAGAAAAGATTATGTAAGCTATGGCTACGATTGTTTACAATACATTATTATTAATTATTGCTCACTGATGTTTTAGTCCAATCCTTTTGAATGATCTAAGAATTCAAGTATTTCTTATCTCTCTACTGCATGAAATTTTGCTTTTTGACAATAATTATAGAACTAGCTTTTCTAGTATAAGAAGTAACATTAGAAGAAGTATCACTAGAGACAGAGTAGAAGTAGAGTAATGCTAGGCGTACACCGGTTAGTCAAGACAAGACAAGACAAGATTAGTCACGTTTAGTCACAGTAATTCACATAGCTGCTTATGAAGCAACACACACCGATGCAATGACTAATCGGTGTGTTGCTTCATAAGCAACTACGTGAAGTACAGTGACTAATCTCGTCTTGTCTTAACTTGACTAACCGGTGTACGCCTAGTCTAACTTGTTCAGAAACAATGCAGCGGTTCTGTAGCGGATCTAGAAAAATGCTTTGTGATTGAAGAATTGAAGTAAAAGTTGTGGTGAAAAATCTTTAATATCATCGATGATTTCAACCCATCGATGTTTAGGAGGAAAAAAAACCTTTTTATTTCTATCGATACCCATTCCTAATCCGAACCCGACAATACAAATTGAAAGAAAGTGCTCCATACAATATTCTCGTAGAATTGATTTATTGGCAATGGTAGAAGAAGGAGAGCACTGTTCAAAAGTTGAAACAAATTCATGGCCGGTAAACGATTGCCGGGGTTTCCTGTCGGTAGAGACAATATTAAACTATACAAAATATTATAGTAAAATATATAAGTATGTAGTATAGTTGAAGAGACTGGTTTCCACTCACGGTTGGGCAAATCAAATCAATTCTTACGTCGAGAAAACAGTCTAACGAGAAGACGGTTCAGTCTGAGATTAGACTTATATGTAGGCCTATATATATTATATATATACTTATATTATTAGGCCTTTACTGAGCTGCGTTGAGGATGATAACACACCTTTGCTTTCACTCATCGCAATCCCCAGTTCGATTAGACGTTATTAAAAATTAAGAACATCCCGCTTTTAATAATTGAAAGCGAAAGAGCTCTTTCGTTTTCGTTTCGGAGTGAATTGAAATTAATTTCTCATCCTTCTCACCTTGTCCAAAGTACAACACTGCAATAATTTATTGCACAACTAATTCTAGATGTGGCAATGAAGCTGGGTCTTCTTGTGGACAGATTTCGAGCTTATTCTGAATCCTATGAGGGGAGATTAGGAGAAGAGAATGGAGCTTCTTCATTTGCTATAAATTGAATGGAATTATAAGCTGAGCAAAAAACACTGGATAGGATATGCAATTGAAATTTGAGTGAACCTGATGAAGAAGATAGAAAAGCGTTCAAATGAGTAGAATAATCATGATAAATAGTGATCATAATAAATATTACGTCCAAATCTAATTTCAATTCCACTCATCAAAGGCTATTATTCTGATTGGTATTTATTATTATTATTATTATTATTATTATTATTATTATTATTATTATTATTATTATTATTATTATTATTATTATTATTATTAATATTAGTAGTATTATTGTTATTATTATTATTATTTGTCGTAGAGCTCCCTAATTGGAAGACGCTGAGTGAAAATGATTCATTTATGGGACTTTGAGGTGTTGAGAGGCTTTACCTCTGGCTTTATTTCCCACTTTTCAACTTTCATTCTAAACTTATCTTTACTGTTAATCTCGTCATTGGTATTTATTTTGAATATTTTTTTATTTTTGGCTAATTATTTTAATTAGGGAAGTGCTCATGCTATCTATAGTGCGATTCACGTCAAGAAGTCTGCATTGCTTAGATGGGAGTTTGCTATCCTTGTTCAGCACAAGGCAGTTGCTGATGTCTCGATCCTATTCGCCTGTGCATAGTTGCCGCACTGTGCATAGTTGCCGCACTGTGCATTGTTGTCGCACACAGTCCCAACAAACACGTTTGGTGCAGTTTTCTCTTTCTCTCTCAATGAAACTTGGCATCAATGCTCCTCATATAAACAATGCTGACTTCTTGACGTGAATCGTACTATAGTCGATCGCACTGTAAAATTATCTTGATTCCAATTAGAATGTACATGAAAACTGGAACTCTACAAGGAATTGGATTGGTTAATTTTATTGAAATAATTCTGGTTGGAAATGAAACAGAAGCAAAACAAATTCAATAAGTTAATTTGAAATGATGACCTTATTTAAATTCATTGATGAATACTTGGAACCCGAAATCCTATCCAACTATTGATTATTTATTTTATGTGGTCATTTGAGTATAATCAATGAACGCTCATGTCTTTTTACTGTGGGAAATTGCGCTCCAAACGTGAACCAAACATGTGTTTTCTACTATACAGACCAGTTTCAGACCGATATTCCTTCCTATTAACAGTACCAGCAGAAGAGGACGTTTCAACTTTTCCCACTATTTTATCCCACTATTAGGACAAGTTGGTTAGACTTCTTCTCTATGACAGTATTCACGCTAATGGGTTCTAATGAGAGAAATGTTGTAGGTAATTTATAGGAAGCCTAGTTTCTGGTATTTTACTAGGCGTGCTGAAAAACGTCAAATGAGGGATTAATCATTATTTTTATTCTTAGTTGCTTGTGGTCTATTAGTTTGGCTTGTTGAAATGTAATGTCAAATCATTTTATCCTACCGTTCATCTCAGTTGTTCATCATCTCATCTTTAGCATAATATAGAAGTAGGTCCCTTTATTATTTATCTTCATTTTTATTTATATGATGATATACTGTACTATATGTATTTTTATTTTGATTATGTGTATAATGGTGGGCCCAAAACAAGTTAGGATAGACGTACACCGGTTAGTCAAGACAAGACGAGATAAGTCACGTTTAGTCACAGTACTTGCGTGACTAATCTCGTCTTGTTTTGCTTTGACTAACCGGTGTACGCCCAGCCTTATACATACAACAGTCAATTACCTGGATTTTCAAATTTCAACACTTCAACAGGTACAAGCTCAAATTTTTTGTTTCTTCTCCTTCCTTAACAATACTTGTTCCTCTAATTTATACAACTTTCATTCAAGTATTATCCGAATGAAACTTTTAAAATCCTGATATAAAAACTTTTGTTTTTCAAAAACAAAAAAAAGTAATCCGCCCAAAAATAACCTGAAATTTCTTTTTCATTGCAATTCAATCATCGGGCACGAGTCTGACTCTCACTAACCTACTCAATACCGCTATTGTTGCAAGACCTCTTTTACATTTTTGTATGCTTAATTACAAAATCGTGATGATTTTTTCAACTTTTTCAATTTTTCTCCTCTATTTCGATGGCCTTATTGTGTCTTCAATCATTTCCCTCGATAAATGTGTATTTTGATGGTCTTTTATCTCATTTGTGTGTCCCATGAGCAACGACCATCAACTTTTTTTTGTCGTTTAACGAGTATTGTCGGTCAAAAACCTCTTTTTTTGTTCATTGTTAATCGAAGGGTAATCAACGGACAAACATTGAAGCATTCAGGTGCAATTGGTTGGTTTACTACCTATACTACTGCAGATTCAAACAACCTTGGGCTCGGTTTTCACTGTCCTCAATACCCACATAGAGCCGTACCTCACAGCGTGAGACACTCACACACAGCTTCGCGTCTATAAATCGAAATAACGTCGGACTGCAATAAATCATTATTATAATTTGTTATTTGCAGTATACACACTTCTGTTACTCGTGATCGTCTTGAACGAGAGAAGCCGACCTTACTTCATTTAACGGTTGATGTTTTATTAAAATTCTTGATTTCTATGTCGCTTGCGGGAAAGTGTTTATATGTATGAAAGAAAGAGATATAGGTATAGGTTGAGATAGGTGGTTATAGGGTTTATAGTTTGTAGGTATACTCAGTGTAATTGCCACGTTTCTCAGGTGATGAGACCTAAAACGAGATTCGGTTTCTATCCTGTTCAATAGCATAAATAATGAACAAACCTATGGGCGGGAACATACGTGCAATATGATGTTTGTTTTTCCGGTTTTCGAATGGGGGTGGTAGCCTAAATTTCGTTCGATAATTGACTATCGGCTTGTAATTAGTATATGCAGAATTAAGTGGTAGCTTATAAATGTCCCATTTTTTGTTGCTGATGAAGCCTACATGATTCTAATACTTGTGTGTTTGTACTGAGGTATGTATGTTATATGTTATAATGTTATATGAGGTATGTTATAATTCTTCAATATTGGCACTAACATCATAATAATTCTTTTTTTTTTTATCGTATGGCTTTTTATTGGTGGGGAGATCCTTAGGCAAGGCGTACACCGGTTAGTCAAGACGAGATTAGTCACGTTTAGTCACACTAATTCACATAGCTGCTTATGAAGCAGCACACACCGATGCAATGACTAATCGGTGTGTGTTGCTTCATAAGCAACTATGTAAAGTACTGTGACTAAATATGACCAATCTCGTCTGGTCTTGTCTTGACTTACGTGGTACGCCTAGCCTTATGGATAGGTTCCACCTCGCCTTATTTTTGTGTCGGTCACCCATCCAAGAGCAGTGTTTGAATAATTGTTACTCAACTTTGAACTAACCAAATAATGAATTATTTTTCTGTGATGATATATGATTAATGGAATTGGAATCTATTTGGAGCGAAGGTTATTCAATGTTATGCTGCTTGAAGAGATTCTAGACTTTTTGGATGGTTGATTTTTGAGAATTGAGAATCACATAGATGTTTTGAAGCAGAAAAATAATGAAAACTGAATTTCTTCAAACATTGAGAAAACAAAACATCGATGTTATACTGTATGTGTATTACAGTATATAGAACCAGTAGCACTGCCATTTAATTTTCCAAATGTTGAGGGAAATTATTATTGATTCCATGTGTAGCCTTAAGGAGAGTTTTGTAGAATTTATCCATGTTTGGAACAGGTCTTCTTACCAGAGAACTGTGTCATATACTTAAGAAATCCTGTCCTATCTCAGGTTTTTTTCATAATCATTAGGCTAGGCGTACACCGGTTAGTCAAGACAAGACGAAATTAGTCACGTTTAGTCACAGTAATTCACATAGCTGCTCATGAAGCAGTACACGCCGATGCAATGACTAATCGATGTGTGTTGCTTCATAAGCAACTATGTGAAGTACTGTGACTAAACGTGACTAATCTCGTATTGTCTTGTCTTGACTAACCGGTGTACGCCTAGCCTAATGTACGCTTAGTCCTTCCATCTGCCATCATATGACCACCCACTCGCAAGCCTCAAACTCTTAAAGGTATCACTCTCCAATAAATATGTTAGAATTTATTAAACAATGAGTTTGAAACCATTCCACTATGACTACGACAATTCTCATCTATATTTATTTCCATCTACTCTCATTTTCTGTCACTGAAAAATTTAATTGGTTTGTTCATTGGTTATTTCAAAGAGTAATCTATTTGAAGGCACTTGAGAGGCTTTTAAAATACTGGTGGCTGTATTAAAACAACATCGTAGACCTCTGATAATACTTTAATCCGACTACTTTCGATGGAGCAGACATTGACTTGTACCGATGACATCGAAATCCACATTTGATGTTCTCATTTTTACTTTCAAAAGTAAACGTTGTTTCGACAGACAGCTTCAATTCAACTTCACGTACTGAGTAAGTACCATCTTATTAAATAGCTACCTGCATCGGAAGCCACCTCCACTTTTCCCTTTCCTCTTCTTCTTCTTCTTCTACTTTTTCTACTTAGTTATTTTCTTCTGTCTCTGCTCTTCTTCTTTCTTCCTCTTATCATTCGCAGTTATTATTCGATTACTTCTTCTATTCATATTCCTTATTCTTCTTATTTTTCTTTTCTTTCTTCTGTTTCTTTCCTTTTCACTTCTTCTTTTTCTTCTTCTCCTTTTCCTCCCTCTATTCTTCTCTCACTTCTTTCCGTTGTTTTTTTCTTCCTTATTCTTCTCATCCTCCTCCTTGTTCTCCCCCTTTCTCTTCTTCTCCTTCCTCTTCTTCTCCTTTCCATCTTCTTCTCTTTATCACCTGATTGTACTTTTTATCCTCCTTTCCCTTTGTCTTGTTATCTACTCCTCTGGGTCTAATCTTCTTCTTTCCCTTATTCTTTGCACATCTCTTTTTTCTCTCATCCCACTTCTTTCATTTCCCTCCTCCTCCTCCTTCTCTTTCTTTCTCCTCCTTCTTCCCTACACCTTCTCCCGTTCTTCTTATCCTTCCTACTCCTCATCCTTCACCTCTTCCTCATCCTTCTTCTTCTTCTTCTTCTTCTTCTTCTTCTTCTCCTACTCCTTCTCTATCTTCTTCTTTCTTCTTCCTTTCTTCTTCTTCTTCTTCTTCTTCTTCTTCTTCTTCTTCTTCTTCTCTTCTTCTCTCCTTCTTCTTTCCTCTTCCTCTCTCTTCTTCTTCTACTCCTTCTGTTTGTCGTCTTCTCTTTCTTCCTTTCTATTTTTTCTTCCTTCTTCTTCTTCTTCTTCTTCTTCTTCTTCTTCTTCTTCTTCTTCTTCTTCTTCTTCTTCTTCTTTTCTTCTCCTCCTTGTGCTTCTTCCTAGTTCACCCTCAATTGGTGCAACGTGTGTACTTTTCCTTCTGTGAAAGAATCGTATCAAAAGTGAATATGATGCTGTTTGCTATGCAATTTTCCCGGTTGGCTTTCGTTCGAACGATAGTCTGAAATTATTATTATTTGAAAATTGACGTCTGCGTCTGCATTCGTTGAAAATATGCTGTAAAATCCGTGTCATCAGCCACAAATAGCAGCTGTCAGTGTATGAAACAACTTTTACTATTCAAAAATGAGTATTTCTCGACACTGGATTAGTAAGTAGCCTAATTGAATCACGTAGCTATGAAAAGCGAGAATGACTTCCACCACTGTCGCTCTCCACTAGCTCTATCAAATAGTTGGATTTCCAAGATTCACTATTTTTAAATAAGTGAAAATTAGGTTATACACGGCGACCTGGAACTACCTTCTGCTCAAGATTACTAGACAAATGTCTAGATGTCTAGTAATCTTGCCTGCTGCTATCCCCAACGATTAAAGCCATACGATAATAATAATAATGATCTTGAACAAATGAATTGTGATGAATAGATTGAATAGAATAAATTCTTCTATAAATTGTTCAGTGAAATCCGCAAATTTGTTTTGAATTGTTATAAATCAGTGAAATGTGTTTATAATAAAATCTGTGTCACCAGTTTCTAGCTCTTTAAAAATAGTTTTCAGAGTTTCATAATCCACTCACTATTCGTTACTACGATTTTTATTGCGAGAATTATGTGAGATACAGTAGTTTATTTTGAAAACTATTGGTGAATGTCGTTTTATCGACTGCAGCAGGAACTTTCAAACCCTACATTTTCTTGTGTCAAATGTGTGAATTAGGTCTCAAAAGCAAACTCTTTCTTTCGCACTCGAAACGTGCACTTCTTGGTTTGATGTCCTTCGCAATCAACTATAACTATATACATTTAATGAATATGTAATAATGTACACTCATCCATGTTTGCATACTCTGAATGGCACCGGCTTCGAACCTGAATTTGCTTTATGACTTCCACCTACTTTATACGCCCAAAATATTGTTTACTTATGCAAATTTAAATACCAGTGCCTGTTTGCATAATTTTTTCATAACTTCAACGGAGAACCCCGTTCTAGCTAAGGGCTATACAGTATATTATACAACCAATCAATTCAATTCTGAACATGATTATCATGTTGTTTATTCAATGTTAGCCAATTACTATCAAAGTGGTTGTTTAATAAGCAATCTTAATTTTGTGGATTACTGTGACTAATCGTGACTAATCTTGTCTTGTCTTGACAAACCGGTGTACGCCTAGCCTTATGTGCAGAATAGCATTAGGCGTTTGTATTATTATTTCAAATCGAAAAGAGTAATGTATGGATAAATCGTGTGTGAATCTGATAACCTTGAAAATACTAGTCAATGAGTGGGTACCTACATCAATTGCTCTCATGTCAGAAACCCCAGATATTATTGCATTATTCGTATGCGGATATTATTCGTATTTATGCTTGAGAATAATATAACTTTAAATTATTGATTCTTGAGCAGAAGGCTAGATAGAAAGGAAAGGTATCTCAAGGTTTCCAAGAATATTCTCAAATGTTGTTTACAATTGAAGTTAAATGTTTTGAAATTATTGATATTGAATTTGAATTAATCAAATACATAATTTAGTTCAATCAATAATTCATTCTTAACCAAATTCCACCTCAACTCGAATATCATAACTCAAAATTATTCTGAAATTTAATCTTCTCTCCTTTAGTGGATCTGATGAAGTTTGAATTACCGCTCACTATGGGAGTGGCTTGTCTAGGTCAATAGCTTGCGTTCACCTTGAAAGGTCATTCTATTTCTAATCGTATCATTCGCTACATAGTGAACATATTGCAGCTAATTACGTGTGTTTCAATTCATCAGTTATTGAATGTGGTGTTACAACCGAACGAGCCAGTAATCTATCTATATTAATAAAAGAGAGTTGGTGTCTGTACTCTCGCTTATAACTCGAAAACGGCTGAACCGATTTAGATAATTTTGGATTAGTTTGAATTGTTACAGCACTGGTTAACATAATATGTATTAAAATATAAGAAAATCCCTTTATAATTAAAAAATAATTAATACATTAATGACCTAACCTATCAAACATTTTACAAACCTATGTTCAAACTTGCCGGCCAAACCGTACAACGGAAAGATGAACGTGATTCAAGATCAGAAAAATCAGCAAACATATCCAAGTCTCAGTGGCGCAGCATCTGCGTTTGATGCTAGAGATTGCGGGTTCAAATCCCGCTCCGTAACATTTCTTTTTGTACTAGGTTTTGTGCTCTAATTATTTTTTACGCTGTAATCGTCGCTGTAATCATGAGTTATCGTTCGCATCATACATGTTCTATTGTTTCAAATAATAAAATTGAAGAACGAAAAAAAAATTTAAAAAAAATTGAAAATTTAAAAGAAATAAATATAAAAAAAAATACAAAATAGAAGAAATTAAAATAATTAATTGGTGGGAAGAAGGGGGTGACATTTGATGGGAAAGAGGGGGTTGACATGAAAAGGGATAATTGGGGTAGAATGAACCTTTGGGGGTTTACATGAAGGGGCCAATTGGGGTGAAGAGAGGGGTGATTTTTTGGGGATTTGGGGATGACATTTTGAGGCATGAAGGGGGGGACATTTGTGGGGAGTAGAGGGGACAGGGGGACATTTGGGGGGGGGGGGGAAGAGTGCGATACGAAGTTCGCCGGGACAGCTTGTCTCTTTAATTTTGCACAGATTTGTGTTTTTGTAATTTTTTCTAAATACAAAAACTAACCTACGTATATGTTACTATGTGATCGCTGAAATTAGCGTTCATTATGTTTTATTAGTGTATATTTTGAAAAGAGCTAGAAATTTAGTCCACACCCAGAAAGCCATTGTTTGCCACTGGTCTTATCAACAGTGCATCTAACTTCCACCTGTGTGGTCAACTGCATTGGGAAAGTTATCAGTTTAAATTTAGCCTAGAGTTGAATTTCGACAAACTGCATTGTCACTGGACCTGTTATTCAAACTATCATTGGTTGCAGGCACTGATCAGGAAATCCTAACCAATCAGATTCATGGAAATAGCTATGATTCATATGTGCATGAAATAGCTTTCGGTTTAGAAATTTGATCTTCTATAAGTCTACTGATGATATCTAAGATCTCTATTGGACTCTAATAGAAAGATCTATGCTTTTTGTGTGATGATTAGCCTACGTTCTAGAAATAATTTGAATCTTTGTGAAATGAAATGAAATGAATAGCTTTCTGTTTTAAAAATAGATACATTTTTATACGGTACAAGTATTTCTAGTGAAAACTGCACCAAACGTGTTTGTTGGGACTGTGTGCGACAACAATGCACAGTGCGGCAACTATGCACAGTGCGAATAGGATAGAGACATCAGCAACTGCCTTGTGCTGAACAAGGATAGCAAACTCCCATCTAAGCAATGCTGACTTCTTGACGTGAATCTCACTATAAAAAAAATAAGTTCACCGATTATGAAAAAACATATTATGTTGTAAACTTGGAAATTGGAAAGTTACACACTTATATGAGCACTCGAAATTTATAAATTGTTCAAGTTTACGACTATCGTCATTGCTTTATTGATTTCATCCTGGAAACCAGTAAACTAAGCCACTTGATAGACTTGGCAGTAGTTGAACTTAATTGTATAATCACCCATTGAACTGATTCCCAACCGTCCTGCTCCGATAATTGTAATTTATACCTCGGAAATCGGTTTATAACTACACAGTACTATAACACTCAATGTAATTGTAGTTGTTCTCTTTTTTACTAGCTATCTCCTTACAAAGCTGGAGAGATTTCGCCACATAAGGAAGGCTCTCGCGTTTTACGAGAAGAATAATACGGACCAATAGGAGACAGGAGCTATCATAAAGCTGGACGATTTATTCAATTGAAAGTTCCAGGTCGGTGTTCACCTAAACCGCACTCAAAAGCTGTTCCTAATCGGTTAGTTTGAAGTTAAAGTTGGTTCAACAATTTTATTTCATTTATAATGACTAATTATATAATTAGAATGAGTAATAACATTTACCGGCAATAATATTTCAATCCTATATTTTTATTCTAATATGATGATTTCTTTTGTTTCAGGTGAGTGTGATAACATTTCAACAACCTATTATGCTGAGAGGTAAGTATCCTTCCGTTTATCTACAATCGTATCCAGTAAGACATATACTGTATAATATAAGCGCTTCCCGGTGGTTCGCAACCCACCTAAAGCTGTAGGCCCATTCATCTCTCATCATCATCCTTCCCATTACCCACGCACAAGCCTAGAGCTTACGTGGGCATCATCCTTAGCAAAAAAAAAGGTTTAAAAGGCAATTTAAAGGGTTAAGCACTGAAGACTATTTTAGATTTTATTTTTGCACAGCATGCTACCAATGTTTAAGTATATGCAGCATGCTGTGCATCACACGAAAATCAACCAAATTTGGACAAAGCTAATAGAATTACCGAACACACCCCCATTTCTATAGCAGAATTCTTTTAACTTGTCAGAAAACAACTGATTTTTACGTTAGTAAACGAGCGTACATCAATCAGCTGTTTTCTGACAATTTAAAAGAATCCTGCTATACTATACAACCTTCATGTGAAAGTGTAAGTTATTAGAAAATAGATTAACGCTTTCGTTTCTATTTCGCCATATTAGATCCACCCAGTTGTCTACTAAAGCTATCCTATAAATAGTTCAGCTATACTATTCATTCCAAAAGCAACCGCTCTTTATGAAGAACACGTTGGGGCTGAGCGAATAATTAACACCGCTTGTACGCACGCGTATGCTCACTATTCGCTACGCGTAAACGCATCGAAAAAGGGTGTGGTGGGGATGGAGATAGTATATATTATAAGCATTAATAGTCTAGAGATAGAGAATAGAGATCTAGAGACCGCATAATGACAAACAGTCACGCAACGCGACTGCTCAATGACGTGTAACGCCGGCCTAGAAAAATAACGCATCGGCCAGCCATTACGCGAAGGATGCCCTAGGTTGGAGATTTTTAATTTGCCATTCATAACGGAAAGAGAGGTGGTGATGGCAAGAACAGACTCATCTCTCTCCATCATAAGGAAAAGAAGAAAAGAAGAAGAAGAAGACAAAGAAGAAGAAGAAGAAGAAGAAGAAGAAGAAGAAGAAAAAGGAGAAGAAGAAAATGAAGGAGGAGGAGAAGGAGAAGAAGGAGGAAGAGAAGAAGAAGAAGGAGGAGGAGAAGAAGAAGGTGGAGGAGGAGGAGGAGGAAGAAGAAGAATAAGAAGAACAAGAAGAAGAAGTAGTACACTAAATACGCTGAACAGCTGTTGATGTGGCCAGAGGAATAACCCTCGCGGTGCGATGATACACTAAATCCCGGGGGGGTCAAGTAGATGAGTGACCCCAGGTCCTTTCACTTTGAAAATCTTGTTTTAATTAGCCAAAACTCTTGTAGTTTAGACTAGGCCTATAGTTCGGCAGGCGATTTCAATGGATTTTTGTTTACCAACTGCGTGCAGGAAAGCTGAACACTGAAATGGGATGATCGGAAACTAATTGAAAACTTTCTAGGCATCCGTAGAGTTTCTGTTTTGAATTTATGATGAATTTGAATGAGATTCATTGTAGTGAATGGTTTGGGAATTGAATAAAGTGTCTATGCTATAGATTGTTTTTGCTATTATAGGAGGAAGTGAAATTGGTTTGTTAGGCCTACACCTACAATGCTAATTTTTATTTCTTACTGATTCTATACCTATCAGGTTCCTCACAAAATCCATGGTTTGATGGTTCATTGAGTTCCAGTTTTCTCTATGAATCTATGAGCTATGATAGATTTCATTTTTTTCGAATACAAATTCAAATATGAATTTTTTCCTAAAATATAACAAATCAAAGTAGACGATGTATGCAATTAAAAATACATATGAGGAATCATAATAATCCATTGAACGAACTTCCTAATTAATAATGCTATAAACTATTCTGGAGACTTTCGCTACTGCGAATATTGACAACAGAATAATAGCTGATGAAGAAATTAATTTGAGGATTCCCCTACAAGACTCTACGTCTGTGTTTAGGGGGATTTTTCTTGTTATATTTGACGATGCTAAGCATAATAATGTTTCCTGCAATAGTGAAATCTTGAATATGGATGCCAACAAGTATTTGATTTTCAGGTAGAAAATATGGATAGACAATATAATTATAATTATAAATAATTTAAATATTAGAGACAATATTAGTCTCATTCCTTCACCTATTTTGGAGGAATTCTACATTTCTTAATCCAATTAATATTTCATATTTGATTCTTGTTGACTAGTATAGGAGTTATTATCATACTAGTTAGGAGAATTCTGGTTGGTATAGATATAATTGTAAACTTCTGAACATGTAACTTATATCAAATTGTGAATATCTTTATGACGAGTTGTTCCGGTTCAATGGCGAAAAAGGTGAGAAAAAGGAAGAGTTACAATTACAAACACTAATTACTTAGTATTTAGTGTAATTATTCAAATTGAATACTCTTGATCGTTTAAAAACCTGAACAAACTTCGCCAGGAAATAGCCAAGAGCAAAGATTGAGACGAAAAATCACATGGAATAAAGTTTCAGCTTGATCAAAATTGAATCAAGTGATTCATTAGCTGTGATTCATAGTTCTAACTCGATAATTTGAATCTGGTTACAGGCTAACTCTTTCACAAATCAAGATCTGATTCTGAATGAGGTCATGTCAGGCTACTGATTATCTGCTGATTACATAGTGCACCTGTTGCATTTTTTCGCTTTCCCCAGAAGCAGCGTGTATGACAAGTGGGAGTCAACAACCTGAATCTGTTCCGGTTTAAGTGTCCTTCAATCGAAATATTGAATGAAAGAGAGAAGCAACACTGATGATAGTGAATTTGCGTCTTCGATTCTAGATCACGTCCGCATTTTTGCGGCACTAGTGCAAGTGCTGCTCTGATTTTGATCCGAAAATATGAAAGAAAATGAAACCAATGTTGCCGGTTTGAACAGTCTGATGATTCTATTTGGTTTATTGCTAGTGATTTGAGAGAGGAAAAGAAAGCAAATAACCTTGGAAGAAAATGTTATTCTTGAAAACGAAAGCACGTGGAATAACCTTGAAATTCCCTCTAAAATATGTCGCTCCACCTAGCAGCCAAAAAACTGACGTTATTCGACTTGGCGTTTTTGAGAGTCAATTGCATTGATTCTGTTAAATGACGTGATTAGACGGTAGTTGAATTTCATTGGCTTTCATGCAATCAAGCGTGAATATGTTGCCTGTTTGTTGTTGACACTGTAACTCATTTTTCTTTCCAGTATAGCTTCAAATTAACATGGATTCTTTACCACAATAATTGACTAAATTCCCTGATTTATCCGACAATAAACACTTATTTTTGCATTTGATTGCCTTTAAAAGCCTTGTTTATACTTTGTCAGTCGTCTAGTTTTCAGTGATATTTTCTGAGATTTCAGCTATGTGAATGCTCATGTATGTAAATGGTATTAGGCTATAAGTGACATTCTATTATTAAAATAGTTATTAACTCAACAATAATCTTGAAATTTTTATCAATGAGGCAACTGGTAGCCAATGGTCTGGCATATTATGTCATTCAACGCATGATAATGTTTTAGATAAAAATATTAAATAAAAATCCTTATTTATGATACCATTACTACAATGGGACTTATACCATTTAGAAAGTGAAATGAGCATTCTCAAACAAAATATTTGTAAATAAAGCAGTGGCAACCGTCTACTGGGATAATGCCAATGGCAACGTGTGAACGCTGCGTAAAAGAGACAGTTTCAAATATCTCACACCTTGAATCCTTCAATCAACGTGAATTACAATGGACTGTCGCGTTGATGGAACCAAATACGTGACCATCCATAGGGAATATAGAACCTATTGTTAGGTGCATCTCAGCAATGGATATTGAATGTAGATATATCTGTACAATTCAGTCTGTAGAACAGAAGGCAGGGAGGATTGTCTATTCCACCGGCTTATTACAAACTTCAGACGCGATTGTTCCCGGCAATCGGATAGGACAAGGGTTGTTTCGAAACAATAGCCTTGAGTTGAAGGTTTCGGGGGTGTGATAGGGTGGTGGGGGTTGGGTGTCTTTCAAAGTCAATGTTGACAGCTTCCCCTCGGTGATCGAAATAATAATGAACCTTCATAATCGCCTTCAACAGACCTGTATGTATGGATGCTCCTCTGTTGTCAAACGATAGTCGATAGAATTAGAAGACTGTAATTAAAATGGGGACCACATACGTTGCCGAAAGGAAAAGTCACAGATGGTGTTTGAGGAAAAAGGGAGGAAATCGGGAACAAAAGTTTAGTACCAGACATATGAGACTGCTGACTTTGATTGATAAAATGAAGTGCAGTTATAGCAGGATTCTTTTAAATTGTCAGAAAACAGCTGATTGATGGACGCTAAATCAGCTGTTTTCTGACAAGTTAAAAGAATCCTGCTATATCTGTCAGGAGTTGTTTGTTGATTAGTGGATTTTCTTGTCACTCTTTCTTTGTGGCATGGATTGTGATTGACGAAGTTAATGAGTAAAAGGACTCGTATAATCATTGACGAAGTTGTCTGAAATCCTTTGTTATGTGTGAGATCTATTACTCAGGCATGATCAAAGCTCTTACATGTGGAAACCGTAGTATAGCTTTCACTATGTGAAAATTAGTAATTCTAGTTCATATGCCGTTCTGTTGAGTCGATTCAGTGGAGAACATAGACAAAGAATAGGAGGAGAATTTTATATTCTTTGTCTAAGGTAAAGAATCTATCAAGCTGTTGAAATAACGTTCCATGTTGAACTAATCAATGGATAAGCAATGTCACATAGTCACAATATCACATCATCGATTTTAGAGTAGTAAATGAAGCCTTCAAATTCATTTCAAGTCCTGTTTAAAGCATAATATTGAACTAATTCAAATATTTGTGAATGCTATTCACGTCCTTCATATTTTTGATTAGTGTGTTGTGATGAGTATCACATCCTTGTGATGAGTTTGATAATTTATTATTGATGATGGACGTGAAGTCTGAAAGCACTCTAATAGTTTATATAGTAGGCTAACTATAATAGGTATCAAATTAATCTTGATAACTGAATTCAGACCCTTATGTTGTGAAAAATCATGTTCAAAGTGAGATTTTAATTTTTTTAATTTGGTTTTCTCATAGTTTGTTGCTCAAACTCAGCAATTCAAAATCAGAGTATTCGCAATTTGGCAGTCTGTAGTTGTAAAGGATGTAGTAATTACAACACATGTATTGATGTGGAAACGTATCTTTCCCTGCTGAAAACTTAAATAAATAATATAAAAACTAATGTACAGTATTTTTATTGTGACGGTTGATATGGAATTAAATAAAATGTGAGAATTGAATTGAATTTTGAATTTTTTGCCGAAAACAAAATATATTTATGTAAAATGAAATTCTAAATTAAAAATTTAAATTGATCCAAAAATATTCATTCTAAAGTAGTCTGGCCATCTTACATAGTTTAGTTACTTTAAAGTTATTGCTTTCACGAGCCTTTAAACTGGTTACGAAAGGGTGAACCGCGTTAACCCCACTATCCATTTCAATTGAAATAATAACCAGAAATTGCTCTCCAGTACTCATTACGACAATTCAAGCTTCAAGCAACCAACCAGAATCCTCACACTTTTAATTGAAGGTTTGACGGATAGAAGCGATAAAGAATTGAATAAATTATATGCAGCCTGGAGGCATTCTAAAAGCATAGAAGCCGTCTATTCAAACACTGCAGCCATTCATCAAAATGATTCAATTTATGTTTTCAGTCTTGTCCGTTTCACGTTCACTTTCTAAATTATTACGCAGGCTACAAACAATAAACTTCTTTTCATTTTTCGGATATCATTTTCTAAGGCGAGATATTCGGTGCCTTTATAAACTGGACACGCCCTGCCCCTCCCCGCCTCGCCCCGCCCCGCTCTTCCAAACAAGGAGAAATTTAAAACTGTTTGAGGTGATTGGGAACCGGTGCTTTTTATACACTCTTGTATCGTTTACTATAATAACAATGATACTGGTTCCCCACTGGACCTGTGCCTCCTTGAACTTCATTGTCAGATTTTTAAATTTGATATTCCACCACCCATATCAATGAGCGTTTTGTTAAAGTTAAGATTATCTTGACACTCGTATGATGAATTAGAGCAAGTGCGGTCTTTTCACGTAAGTCTCGTTACAGTGATATACGGTACCACAAGGATAAAGATTTTAGATAACAACTTTCTTTCACTTTCCATTCTAAATTATTATTATTCCTTCCATTGTGTATCTCTACGCTGTTTTGCTATGAATTCTCCTGATTTTTTCTTTCATGTTTTTTGCATTAATGTTAGTTAACCTGGTAGTAGAATGAATGTAGCTAGGGTTGAACAAGTTTTACTTTGTTAAACTCAAAAACATCCACTATATTCTATTTATTTGCTACAACACATAACTTGTATTAGGCTCTCGATTTTGAATTCTTTTTCTAGATAATATGGATGATTCAATTCGAAGCTTTTGAAACGCTTTCAATCAGCGTCCTTCACCTTTACCAAATAGCCTTATTAAATATCAATAACTAACATTTTATTAGTCTTACGTCTTTCTTAATGAAAATTATTAACGACAGACCTTATAGTACTGACAAAATTTCGATATGAATATTGAATTATGATTCTTGTGATTTCAATGCTAATTAGCATGGGATATTCCAATCTCCATCAATCGAGGTTTCTATGAGGGGTTTCAGGAGTTTTAAGTCAATGAAAATGAAATTTCAAGGTACTTAATATAAAATAACGAAAGAGGATTCTCAGTCCAAATAGATTATTAAGAATATTCCTCAGATATAGATAGAATATTAAAATAATTAGAATAATTTGAAAAATATAAAATATTAAAAATCGATTGCTGAGAGCATTGACATTAGGGTACATGATTCACTTGAATAACTATTTGGTAATGATTACTCCATTCATAAATCATAAATCTGTATTCACACCTCACAAACTAGGTGTCTCTCGGATATATAATATTCATTTTGGATCCAGTTACTTGAATGGATGAATATGAAGAGATTAAGAAACTTGTAAATGTGTATTGTAATATCGATATCCATGTAAATTTCATTCTCAATTTTGATGAAAAATTAAAAAAGAGGCTAAATGATGACAATCGAAACTTGGATAAAACTAATGAGGAATGGTAAGCAACAATAACCATCACAACATTGTAATCAAATTAAGAAAAAAGGCTTCAGATTGGTCCCACCCTCAACAATCATCCCTTTGTTCACACCTGATGAATTGACTTTGTAACATGTCAGAGGATTTCTATACAATGATTCATTGATATCTTTCACACTGTGAAATAAAATCCTCGCTTAGAGCTTGATGTATCTGATTAGAATTAGATCAAAATAGTATACCTGTATACTTTTCCATTATTTGTCCCTCTCTGCTATATACTATGATCGTTCATACTTTGATAAAATCATAGTTGATGAACAATTATATTACGTGTTGTAATTATACGCTTTTTAACACTCTCTCCTGAACGGGTCTGCCCTTGTGTGTGAGGATAAATATTTCCTTGGGGGAGATTTTATTTAGATAGATGTGACTAGTAAATACAAGTGACCGCCCTATATAGGGCATACTAGTCAACGCCCCCAGCATTCTGAAACCCAGCATACAAAGTTACATTGTATCGCAGAGGTCACTACTTGAAACTGGTGAGAGTTTATGCCGCAACATAAACAACATAAACTAAGGGAATTAGAAATAGTCATATTTTCCATCCCCAACCTTCTAGATCGTGTTCTATCCCACCCACCATTTTCTTTCAAAGATGTAAATGAAGTTACAAACAACTGTTCCTTTTTTCTTTTCTTAATTCAAATCTTGTTCCACTTTCGTTTTCTCTTTTCAACTTGTTCGTATCATTCTATTCTTCCATTGTCATTTAGTTACACATAAAGTAGTTCTCTAGATTAAGGGAATTATGAGACTTTATGGTGTGCCCACTCTCGGATATTCCACATATTAGGATGTGTTTGTCCCAATTTCTCTCACAATTCCTTTTTCTTGACACTCTGTTTCTTCAACTGCTATCAATAGAACAATAAATCTAAGGCTAGGCGTTCACCGGTTAGTCAAGACAAGACAAGATGAGATTAGGCACGTTTAGTCACAATACTTCACATAGTGGCTTATGAAGCAACACACACTGATTAGTCATTGCATCGGTGTGTGCTGCTTCATAAGCAACTATGTGAATTACTGTTACTAAACGTGACTAATGTCGTCTTGTCTTGTCTTGACTAACCGGTGTACGCCTAGCCTAACTACAATCTATTACCAAGTATCTTTTAATTTTAATTAGTTGAGAATAAGTTTTCAAGTACTCATAATTATGATAATAGGGATGACTTTATAATCCTATTGCATTTCATTCCTCCTCAGTTAAACCTATTTCTGCATTTCATTGTAGGCAATGTTTTTGAAAGTAGGATCCAATTGGACTCAAGTTGCCACTGTAGCTTATTTCAAAGTTGGAAATTGACCTGACATTTACAGTAGGCTCAACCGCTTTCAGCTTCCATAACTGTCAGGACAAATTACATTTATTGCACAGAAAATTGGAAGTGAAAACCTAGTAGTTCTTTGGAGAAGTTAGTAAAGTAATTTCCGGTAAAGCACCCAACTTAAGTCGCATTGAATTAGGTCAAGTTGTTGTGATTTTTGTTAGAATAAATTGTGCTGAGTAGGTGAAACTTTATGATTTCTCAGTAAAACTTCATAATTGTTCAAGTTTTTGTGAATTGAGACTGAAGGTAATAATAATAATTATATCATTAATCAACAAGAAAGACAACCAAATTAAACCTATATGCTCACATTATAGTCCTGAGTCATAAAACTCCAGAGTCATAGAATAAAAAAGGTATAGACTGTAATCAGCTCTTTCAGTGATGAACAAAACTGCTTCATCTGAAGAAAATCTCGAAGAAAAATTCAAAACTCAAAGCTAGACTTTTTAGAGACTTTTTAAAGAGAGACTTTTTACAAGAGAAACTCATTGATATATTACTGACAGGCAGTGAAAAATTCAATCGATAAATTTTAATTGAATCTTTAATCAAAGAAAATAATTTTTTAATTAGTAGATAATATTGTGGGAAAAATACAAATTTGATAAAAATACTTTAAGTAGCATAGCCACAACTATTTATTAGAACATCAATAAACCGGTTTCGTTTGTAGTGTTGTAGTACAATTCATCAAATTCTGGTACACTAAAACTTGGAAAATAACTTGGAATTTCCATCTCTTTCATAATATGTACTTCTTAATTTCAATTGCTATGTTTGTTGTATGAAATAAATCCATTGCGTGACGTTTCTTTAACGACCGCCCCGCCCCCTGTGGGAGTGACTTGTCTAGGCCAATGGCAGACGTTCACCTTCATTGGCCATTCAACTACCAATAGTATCGCCTTTTCCTTAGTATATATATTCTGCTGTTCTTCACTTTTGTTTTCGATTGATAATTTCTTAGATTGATCCAAAAATAAGAAACTGATAATGGTGTACCTACCGAAACCGGTATCTCGATATTTTATTAAATGTTTGGTTGTGATAACTTCGAATCTTTTTATTCGAAATAGCTTTTCACAAAGAATAATCTCTTATCTCAGTCATGAAATGCTATGGGTAGAAAGTGCATTCATGGGAGCTGATTCTGATTCTTTATACACCATTTTTATTCTTACACATCATAGGCTACTTGTTGAAAGTAAATATTTTCTCTAAGAATACTGTAAATTCTTATAGCCTAATATATCTTAATATACAACGTCTACCCACACAGTAATTGAGACAGATAATGAGTGATAATACTCATCGATTAAGATCCGTCTCAATACTCGTTCACTTTAGGGTGAACTAACTTGTTCTAGGTCCTAGAACCTCTCGAACACTTCTCGAAACTTTGTTGATAGCTTCCTGAATAGTTTTCTGTCCAGTGGGTGCACCATTTACATCATAATGCCTCGTTATACTTTCCAGTCAGATAAATTATCCGGATATCATTTTCAAGTGAGCTGAACGTTGATTTATGGCTCCAATATCTTTCCGTTCGATTTCAGAATCGTCAGGTTGATCATTAGAGAAATGAATAAATCTTTGAGGAGCGAACGATTATCGAGTCTTGTACCGATAGTATCGATAATATCGATAGTACCGATTAGTACCGAAGTTTTAGATGATAAGCTTTCGTGGGCCTTCAAAAGGAGTGTCCAATCCCTCCTCCCCCCCACCTCTTCATTAAGATCATACATGGGAGCAGTTCTCATTAATTACAGGATTAATCAAAACATTCATTCATAATTTCCTGATCAATAAGCTATGAACCAACCGTCTTCAACGGCTTCAATTGAAATTGAAATTTATTTCTCATACAACAAATCAATAAAATTTGAATTTTTATATAGTCTTCATTTGATTTTCGTTTCTCTAATTATTATTTTTTAATTATTATAAATTTTCAGTTGACAAAAGAGAAATTTTTGTACTCTGATAATTACGCTGAAAAATAAATCACCATCTTTCATTTCCAAAGTACGAGTATTTGCAAAGTATCAACTCTTCAAATTTTTGATTTTCCAGTTGGATAATTGAGAAGATGAATAATCCAAAAAACTTTCAATTATGAAGTTGGAATCGGAATCCAACCACGTGACCATTAAAAACAATGAAATTAATGAATATTTTGAGAAAATAGGTAGCTACTCATAAATAATCACAAAATTCATTACTACTGTATTTCCACTTTTAACTTTTAATACATTACTACTGTATAACACTTTTAACTGTTTAGTATTTCTAGCATCATAGGTTCATAAGAATATCCAATACAGTACTAGCGTAATTAAGTTATAAGCTGTACTGCTTCATCTAAAGTTTTTGTCTAGTAAATGAAAGTTTCCAACAATGAATCATGCTGAAAGCAATAATTAATAGTTGTATAAAAAGTCGTGAACGATCATGTCAAGAATACTATTCAAGTACTTCTCAATGAAAAAGTTTCCCGTCTCATTAAATAAATCTAGATATAGCAGGATTCATTTAACTTGTCAGAAAACAGCTGACTTAACGTTAGTAAACGAGCGTACATCAATCAGCTGTTTCTGACAATTTAAATGAATCCTGCTATATTATTGTATACTAGTTAACGATCACCATTTACAAATAATAAAATCTCCTCAATAGTGTTCAATCTTGATAAACTTCAGTTCAAGCATAGTAATTATCCAATTTAATTGAGTCATTGAATGCTTACCGATAAATGAACCTTATAATTAAAAACTAATTTGATAATGAGCAGTTATCGGTCCTAATTTTATTCATGAAGAACCTGTCCTCTATTTTTTGTAGTTTGATCGTCCTGCAAGTCATCTGAATAATAAAGATGAGAGAAAGCACCTTCTGTTGAATCCACTCGTAATAATTCTGAGATCGAGAGTCAGATAGAATCAATTGGAAATCAATGGCAATTGGTTACTAGAATCTGAATCATTTTATTAGAATTCTTGAATAATTATCGTTGATTGTATTGGAGCTCATGCTGTTTGATCGAGGAAGTTTTTTTTGGAGAAGAATTACTTTTTAGGACAGAGTAGCGAAAGATCTCACTCATTAGTAGCAAAATCCTGATTGAAAGAGAATTCGCATTGTTTCGCTAACCAAGCGGAATTATGGAACTAGTGTATTATTTTTGTGAATATTAGACTCAAGTACGATCTATTTTTTATAATTTTTGTACTTTCCCCAGATCTTGTTACGTCTTATGATGTGATTTTTGTGGGACTGATTCCACTCAACTACTTCTCATGAGAAAATTTTCGGGATGTCTGACCGAATAAAATTTAACTTGATTGAAGTCTTGTTGGAATTCCGTTGGCTTCTTTGTTTCACCGTTACATGGAATTATGATTTCCGTTGGTGAATGATGGAAGCTTCTAAATTAATTTCATAGATCATCATCTTAATTCGAATAGTATTTCTTGATTTGGTCAATGAATACCGACCAGTGTACTGGTCCATTGCTTGACTCAAGTAATTGCTTAATTGAATATTTTCTCTTTCTCTCGTCCCTTCCCATTCCTATACTCGCTCTCTCGCTCTCTCTCTTGCTCCTTCTCTCTCATACTGTTCTTCTCCACTAAATCTGTACAGTTCTTGCAGTTTTTAAAAATACAACCATTAGATTTTACAGAAAACATGATCTTAGGAATTACAATTACGCAAGATTCACTTCTGAACCGCTGGAAGAAAAAAGATGAATTACAAGGTTTTAGGAAAAATTAAATAGTTCCTCTAACAAATGAGGCCTGAACAAGGACTAGGGACAAGCTCATGAATCAAAGTAGGCAATATTAGTCATCTATTAGCCATTTCAATTGAAACAACTTGTATTTTCTCTTATTTTTCAACATTGAATTCCTTATCAATGTAATTAAATCAAACCAATTTCTCTATCAAGGTGCCTTTAAACTCAAAAATCAGAATAGCCTAAATTAATCAACTATCAGCCATTTCAATCGAAACAACTTGGATTTTAATTCATTTTTCAACATTGAATATCAATCCAATTCTTCGTCAATCCAATCCTTCATCAATCCAATTCTTTATCAATCCAATTCCTTTATCAATCCAATTTCAGTATCAAGCTTTTTGCGAACTCAGAAATCAGAATAGCCTATATTAGACAACTACCAGCCATTTAAATCAACGGAACTCAAATTTTCAATTACGTTTAAAAACTCATAAATAAACTCATTTTCAATCAAATTTGCATCCCCTGATTCGAATCGACTAGCAACTAACAATATTATTTCAACCACCAGTCATTGAAGTGCATGTTTATTCAAGCTCAGCCCTTCTTGATTGCTTATTCAATGACCCTCAACTCCCCATTGAATCCTTCCAGCACAATTTATTATTATGTACAAGGAGCGGTTGACCATGAAATATGCTACAGTGAGCCATAGTTCACACCGATCTGCGGTCACTCTGTGGGAACCACCCTCTTATCCAAGCATGTGTCCCATTGTTCAACATTTTTTTTCGGTCATAATATTTCCCTCGCCCATTATATTCACCACTCCCTGTGTGCTGTACCCTATTCATCCGGTGACAATAGGAAATGGAGTCCATTGTTAATTAGGCTGCTATCAAAACGTTTTCACCACCAAAAAAATATATTAAAATTAAAATACCAGTTATCAATGTCCAATGGACTTCTCTTCAATTCTCTTCTCTTTCTTCTTTCTTCTTTCTCTCTTCTTTCTCTTCCTCTCTCCTCTCTCCTCTTTCCTTCTCTTCCTCTTCTCTTCCTCTCCTCTCTTCTCTCTTCTCTTTCTCTCTTCTCTTCTCTTCTCTTTCTCTTCTCTTTCTCTTTTCTCTTTCTCTTCTCTTTTCTCTTACTTTCTCCTCTTCTCTTTTTCTTCTTCTTTCTTTCTTCTTTCTCTCTTCTTCTTTCTCTTTCTCTTTCTCTTCTCTTTCTCTTCTCTTTTCTTCTTTCTCTTTTCTCTCCTCTTCTTTCTCTTCTCTCTCTTCTCTTTCTCTTCTCTTTCTCTTCTCTTTCTCTCCCTCTTCTCTCTTCTCTTTTTTCTCTTCTCTCTTCTTCTCTCTTCTCTCTTCTTCTTCTCTTTTCTCTCTTCTCTTTCTCTTCTCTTTTCTTTCTCTTTCTCTTCTCTTTCTCTTCTCTTTCTCTTCTCATTCTCTTCAACCAGATTAGAGAGAGTTCTCTTTTTAAAGAGATTCTCTTTAGACCAGATTCATTTCAACCAGTACAATACCACAAATCTAGTTTTATCATAAGTCTAAGTTTGTTTGTCGTTGAAATTTCATGCTATTTGTATTCCACATTGTTCTCTTCAAGCATTCCTATTTATTTCATCTGTTTTTGTAAATATCAATCACCTTTCTTTACTACGTTAATTGTTTGAACCGCCATTGCTGTGATGGTTGTAGAAACCGCCCATTGTGGGAGGAGCTTATCTAGGCCAATGGCAGTCGTTCACCTTGATAGGCCATTCAACTGCCAATCACAGCGCTCGGTCACGAGTATAAATTCTGCTACTCTGTACTTTAGCTTTAGTTACCAGAGATTGAGAATGTTGTAACAACCGAAACTGCAGTATCTCGTTGTTTTATTAAATATGTGGTTTTGACAACTTCAAGTCTTCTTATTCAGTATGGATAACTACCACAACATCACCTTCACTACTACACAGAAAATCATTCTCTTTTCTTTTTCTTCTAGTTTCTCTTCCCTCTACTCCATATTTTCCACTTTGCTTTTGTCGAATCCTTCTCGTATTCTGAAGGCTCTTTTCTCTAAGAAAATAATCATTTTTCCCAAGAAACCTTATTGGGTATGATCTTGGTAATTCTTTTTAAAAAATGGTAGGACAAGTAAAATTATAATTCTACGGTATTCATTCATTTGGTTAGTCTATTGTATAATAAATCGCATTCCTCTTATAAGTTAAATAATAATTCTTATAAATGAGTCGACTAGTAATCAACTACAATAGTATTATTTGTTTAATAAGAAGCAAATTAGGCAACAAACTATAATGAAAACTAGTTGACTAGCATCATGTGACCAATTCATTGAGCTGATATGAATAAATAATTGTAGGATTGCTGTGAAGTTATCCAATGAATAAAACAATTTCCAGCTCACAAAAAATTCACTTTCAGATCATTTTTGCCACCCCGTCCAAACCACAACCCGCGCACATGCTTCTCGAAATTCTAGTTGGCAAAACTTTCAATCAAAACTTAATTAAACAAATTGTTGGCCGTGAACGTGATCTGGAAATCCAATTTGATAATGCTGATAAGTGAGTGCCACTAATTGAAAGCGCACCACTTTCTTTCAATTAGACTGGACGGACATTTCAATCATGGACGCCCCATTCTGTACAGTGCAAAGGCACTTTGAGCGATCTTTCATTTCAATCTCTTGCAACCGCCGCTTCATATTTTACTGAAACTGGTCCCCGTCAAACAGAGGAGTAAATTTGAATTTCTTCTCCTATACTCTCAGCCATCAAACAACGGAACTTTCGGTTTCTCGTTTCTCCGAACTGAAACACCCATTCATCTCTCCCGAACTTTGTTGGCCGAATTTGAAACTTATCGTTTCTAGGTTATCAGTTATTGAGTCCCAAAGTAGGCTGCTGGCGAACTTTGGTCACAGGTGAGATGAATAAATATTTACTGGCCATATATATATATATATATAAAACGAACAATAGCCGGCCATAGGCATCAAACATCCACCCTTCTTTCATCTGACCATACAAGACCGGCCATTACAACAAACAACTACCTTATACGAAAATAAGAGAGTGTATACAGATATAGTGGTAGGATAAGTAGCTAATAGGGTAACGATAAATACAGATATATTGTGAAATATGGAAGCGCCAGGGACGCTCTTCAACATCTCACAACAGATAACACTGAAAATAAAAGTTTGTATACAGATATAGTAGAACACAGAAGTAGCTGATTTGTAATGATAAATATAGGTATAGTAAGAGGGAGAAAGAGCTGCTCTGTAACGATAAATAGAGGTATAGTAGAAGAAAGAAATAGCTGCTTTTTAGCGACAAATACATATATAGTAGAATATAGAAGCACCAGAGCCGCTCTCCAACATTCTATCTTTTAACAGATAACGCGAACCCGCTTTAAACAGCTGAAGGCTGTACCTATTTCTTCCATTCAACTTCTAATATAGGTTGTAAAGTTCAGCTAACTTCCAATAAATGTTATTTTGAACAGAGGCCATTTCAGTGACAGACAACTACCTGCACCCCGATACATGCTTTTCCTTTTGCGAATATTGGCAGACATTTTGAGAAGAAAGTCGTCTTCTGATAAGTCGCAAATTTATAGGTGGAATTTTATTCTGATACTTTGTACTGTGATATAGATGAACTGATACATAATATTTGAGACCTGATAAGTGGCAAATTTATAGGTGGAATTCTATTTTGTTCGATACTATAATATATTATCTATGATATAGAATTATAGATGAATAATATAGATTTAGGGAATCTCAAACTGAACTTATGAATCTGATTAAAACCGCTTTAGGATTGAGATCCGCTTGGCTCTAATGGTAGACCGCTCTAGGCAGGTCCTAAAACAGTTTAAATCAAAGTCAAGACAAAGAGCACACAGAACTAATAGGAGAATATCAAGTCGGTACTTGCCTCTGGGAGAATCGTATTTGCTACAAAAAAAGTTGATTTTCGATCCATTATTTCCTGTTGAAAAATACGTAGGCTATTTCTCGTTTAGACACTTGAAAATCAAGAAATAATATGCAACATAGCCTACTAGATTTTGACTGAATTTCAAATTGGGAAAGGGATGGTTTTGGACGGTAGCCTGTTGGACCTTCCATTGAGTAGGATACCATTTATACATCACTGAATAGAAGGCTTCCTAGGTTCAAAAATCGAAGTGAAATGAAAATATCATTTTTTAGGAATATCATGCATGGGTTCAAGCATGTAGAGCAATAACAATTAGAAATAGATTATGAGCTAATATCTATCCAAAACAGTACCGAAGTTAACGTTTGTATACTTGAAAAAACGTTTTTTTTTTTTTTGAGAAGGCTTTTCTAGGTTGAGCATGTCGATGAGCGATCAGAATGTGGTAATTTGAAATAAATTAAAATCAAATCAATTCATTCCCTCATAGGATAACAAAACATTTCACGTATTTATGGTAATTACATTCATTTATGATACTTTTCTACACTTGAATTACGATATAGATCGAAAGAAATTCTCCCAAGAAGACTGTGAATGGGAAAGAGTTCCAGGAAGGAATTCGAGAATAAGTGAATATTCTCACTAAGCTATTTAAGAAGTGTATATTTGAGAACTAAGTTAATCATTATCACTATCTATATTAGAGGTGTAGTATAAGAAAGAAGGAGCTGCTAAATCATGTTAATTGGAAATTTGATATCATAGGGTTGATTTGATGTTGAGGGAAGAATTTATTCAAAATTATGATCTGACAATGTGCAATAAAAACTAATCTCATCACATTCATATTAGTTTAGTATATTAATTTTCCAATTGAGTTCTTTAGAGGCCGTTATCAGTAGCCCGAGTGTCAGTATCACTAGCCTCCTATGGACTCCTGTAGTGAAACTAATGTAGTGAGATCATAAATAATTATTGAACTAGTGGGAAATTCAGCGTCTGATACGAGAATTCCATTCAACGGTAATAACTGAAATCCACACATTACATTCCACTTCGGTTTCATTTCAAGCAAAGCAGGCCGCGACCCCGTACCAAGGAAGAAACAGTGAAACTAGTCCAGCAATAATAAATCTGCCGGCTTCCAGACAAAAGGGAAACCGTACATGATTGGTAAGTCAGCTGTCAGCTACTCATCCCGGAATTAAACATAATTGTACAAACGTGAGAGCAAGTATCGCTAAAACTAATTCGTCGTCCGAGAGTGAACGCTATCCTTGGCCTTGATTTCATTGCAGACTGGTTTTCCACTGGGTTGCTGTAGCTTCAAGTACTCTAGTTTCCTTCGAAAGCAAGAGCTTAAAGTGCGGAATTTCGATTTTTGTTTGTGTGGGAGAAACTGAATAGTTGTACAACTATCTACAACTACAAAACTCTACAACTAATACGATAGTAGTTGTCTTTTCGTGCAACTGAAAGGAGTTAGTAGTACTAGGATTTTGAATGATTCTATGAACAGATTCATCAACGATAATCAATTGAGAATACTGTACTTGAAAATATTGAATAAAACATGAAAAATATTGTTACAAAAATCCAATGATAACTATGACTGCTACTAGACTGCTGAAAATAAGTTCATGAACCTCGAAAGCGAATCAGTCAGTAAGAAGACGAATTTGTTCCTTACATTCAAAATAATATGAGTGCAGTGAAATTGAATATGTATACATCTCAGTTCGTAAGTGAATCAAGAAATAATCATCTTTGATTAATATGAGTCCTACAAGACTTCTAAACTTCATGTAACATGCCTCAAAAATGAAAATTAGGAATAAAGTAAGGATTATATATCAACCAGTTACACAAATATTTAATTGAATTCAACCACTCTCAAATGACGTCATTGTATTGACTTCAGACTTGTTTATTGGTTCTCGTTGCATTATTTGTTCTATTAGATAACGTCATTTAACGTAGTCCAATTCCATTGGATTTCGTGCAACTGGCCGTATGAATTCTCAGAACTGTTGCTCCAAGGATTCTCAAATCAATTCTCAAATAATTTTCTGGCTCTCGGAGGAGACGTTAAGCCGTAGGTCCAGTCTTTGTAAAAAGCATTCAACATCTCTCATCATCACCCCTTCTATTCTATTCTATTTACACCCATTTCTAATCTTTCTTCTAATCCATCTCATCTTCCATCACAATCAATTAATGATTAATTATTTTTCAGCTATTCCTTCCATTTTCATTTAAAATTATTTGTTTTGTTTTTTCCAATTACTTGTTTTATTTATTTCATATAATTTATTTACTTGTTCAGTTCTAATTCTCAATTATATTTTTTTTCAGTCTAAATATGTAAAGGATGTATTATATGGAAAGGATTTCTTTGTATCTCCTTTCCCAAGAATGGAGATTCATATGTCCAACCAACGCCTTTTCATCTAGATAACTCACAATTATTATATCATCAGTATACTTTTGCTCTACATCTACTCATGTCATAATTCATAAGCTAATGTAAATTTGACGAATAATTAGTTGTACAGTATATTTATTATTATCTAGAATTCAAGCCGTCATATTTGTTATCTTCATGAATAAAGTAATAAATCTAAATCTAAATCTCCCATGACCCATGCACAAAGCCTAGAGCTCATGAAGTCATTAGCCTTCAAATAAATTGATATTAAATCAATTCATTGACTCACAATAATATGCAATTGTCTAAATTCACTCAATCTTATGTTAATAAGTCAATGAATTGAAGCAAATTCCATATTAAAATTATAGCATAGGTTTTTAATTTGAAAAGGAGTAATTTTATTTATTCGTCAGTGACATCAGCCTTCCATCTGTGAAGTAAAGAAGAAGTCATTCTATATTCTATTCCGTTCTATATTTCTTAACCTTAACGTACTTGATAAGATTATATGCGAGTTAAAGATAGTAGAGCTTCACTACACTCTTATCCTTTACAATGTTGCGAAACAGTGCCGTTCAAGAGCATTCACGTCAAGCATCCGTTAAAAATTCATGAAGCGGCACCGTGAGTGGCCAATAACGCCTCACAGACCCTCCACATTGTAATGAGATATCTTGACCTCTCTAGCCTATTTGTTATCGGTCAAAAGGTTCCCGCCTATGTGGCCGGTCTCATAGTACTACACTCTTTTCATATTGAGTTGCCTTCCCGCCTATGTGGCCGGTCTCATAGTATTGCACTGTTTTCATATTGAGTTGCCGCCAGTATTGGTAACCTGAGCGGCTTCATAGGTTCTCTCTATTAATCGCTATGACTCGGTGTCATTTTACCGTGTTGTTTGGAAGGTTATCCAGGTCACTGACCATTACTATTGTGCATACGGCTCAAGGAATTGCAACATGTTTCGGATGATAGGCATATGTGTTTCCACCAAATAGCCTACTTTTTCCCCGTTGCCTTTGATAAATCTCGGTACGCCGATATCGATTGAAAATAGGCGAATCTACTCCTTGCCTTCACGTCTGGCAACTTTAGTGCAAAGACTCTTGGTACCGATTGATAATCAGTGATTTCACTTGTATCCATAACAGTATTTTGTAGCCATCAAGTATTTTGTAATCATAAAGTATTTTGTAGCCATAAAGTATTTTGTATTAACAGAAGAATTCGTGGAAAAATAATTCATTTGAATTCGAAGTAGGTAGTTAGTGAAGTTAGGAAGTATGAATGAATTCGTACAAATAACTTCAAAACCAATTTTACATGAAGTATTTGATTACATTGAGAATATTTTTCGCACTGTCAACATTGATCATTGTAGATTCTCTACAAATTCTCTATTTATAATTACCAGCATCTCTTCTAATATGCATCATACAGATCATGATAATGATTTCACAAAATATTTTTAGTTTGTGTAATAATACGTTGTATGTGTAATAGAATTTATGTTAGGCTAGGCGTACACCGGTTAGTCAAGACAAGACAAGACGAGATTAGTCACGTTTAGTCACAGTAATTCACATAGATGCTTATGAAGCAGCACACACCGATGCAATGACTAATCGGTGTGCGTTGCTTCATAGACAACTATGTGAAGTACTGTGACTAAACGTGACTAATCTCGTCTTGTCTTGTCTTGACTAACCGGTGTACGCCTAGCCTTACTCTCACCAGTGATAAAGGCTTGCTAATCATTATTATGGTTTACCGGACTATTTTTTGTTTGAAACAATAATATTGTGTAAAATAATATTATTATTCTCATCAATGATTAAATCCACTATTGATAATCTTCTCAGTGATATCATGTGTTACAGGCCTACTGATCATGACATGGTTCTCCAAACTATTCTTATCTTTCTACTATTTTTATTTTAATGCGACTACTATCATTGTTGTCAAGCTTATAATATCAACTAGAACACCTGTAAAAGACGCCGATGGTCATCTATTAGGACAAGATGAACTGATATGAATATTTATAGCTTCCGGTTGCATGCAGGTCGGCCTGATATGTTTGAACAAGTGGCTGGCAGCTATTATTATCAGCTGATGGAGCATTATTGGTGATCGTTTGGCTTGATTCGCTCCGAGTGTGGCTTTGCCGATCCTGTAGGCATGAAATCAGTGGTCAGGTCAAGCGCAAAACATAGATATATTATGTGCATTAGTGTTTGAAGAAATATGTATCTATAGATAGAACACCAACAGTGTAGTGTAGTTAATGCCTTGTATTTTAAATATGTATAGGAAAATTATATCTGTAGCTAGAGCACATGTATTAGTGTTTGGAGAAATATGTATCTATTAGATAAAACACCAACAGTGTAGTGTAGATGATGCCATGTATTTCAAAAACGTTTAGAAAAATTATATCTGTAGCTAGTACACAGCAGTGTGGCTCACTCACACCATAGAAAAACTAAAAACTATAAATACCGGGTGATTCAAAAAGAATACCGCAACTTAAAAAATTTGTATGTTATGAAAGAAACATCATAGAACCGTCTGTTATACATTTTTACAAAGAGTATTTAAAGAAGTTTTTTTTCACTTACAAACAAGTTCAGAGATGTTCCATATGACCCTTCCAGACACTCGAGCAATATCAATCCAAAACCTCCCTCAAACTTGTTCCACACTATCTGTAGCATGTCAGGCGTATCAGTTTGGATCGCTGCTGTTATTTCTTGTTTCAAATCATCAATGGTGGATGGATATTGATGATTTGAAACAAGAAATAACAGCAGATTATCAAACTGTTGCGCCTGATATGCTACAGTGAGAGTGGAAAGAGTTTGAGGGAGGTTTTGGGTTGATATTGCTCGAGTGTCTGGAGGGGTCATATTGAACATCTCTGAACTTCTTTGTGAGTGAAAAAAACTTCTTTAATTCCTCTTTGAAATGATGTATAACAGAAGGTTCTATTATATTTCTTTCATAAAATACAAAGTTTTAAAGTTGTGGTATTCTGTTTGAATCACTATGTATTATACCCATTTCTATTCTGTGCTCAAACTAAGGGATCCATCAAGAGGAAGCAACCAAGGAGGAAAAAGGAATATAGAGTGACAGCCGCAAGCGATTGAACAAATCCAATCTTAACACGATGCAGACCAGTGCGTGCTAACTTGAAACAGCTGTCAGGGTTTTTGTGATGTGTGGATGCCGCAGAAAAAAGGGAAAAAGGAAGATAAACCATAATATGGAGCTTATAAGATGGTATGATTAACTTCTGACACAGTGTCTGGTGAGATGTTGTGATATTTATAATACATAATGAAAACACTGGAATGCAGTCAAAAAATATCACTGTATTTAGTAGAATATACAAACATGTTTCGGCATCATTGTGCCATCTTCGGTGTACTATATAGTACACTGAAGATGGCACAAATGATTGAGTTTGATGGTAATGTAATTGGTTGCAAAATTTTTACCAATGATTTATTTGCAATAGATGAAATTTTATTTTGTAACATGCAGAGATTGGTACACAGTAGAAAACATTACCTATACAAATTCAAAGAATTTTACTATTAGAGTCAGATAAAAGGTAAATATTTTATATTTTGGATAGTTTTAATATCAAGACGATTTGTAATTGCTGACAATCTATGGATTGAGTTAGATTGATTGCCAGTTTATACAGAACAATAATCGAAAATTTGAATTATTCAAAAATACAATTCCTCTGAACAATCTAGTACAACAAAAATGGGATATCTATGATATCTACATTTAATTGAACAAGATCTACTTGATGTTGTTCTATAACTCATTAGCTTCTATCCATCTGTACTCATACTCTTACTCATATGAGTTGTTCATTATTATCAGCCTGATTGTTATGTAATTATTGCCTACAGTCTAGTTTCTATATTTTTACAACTCTAATGCCTACAAAAATCAGTTTCATTCTAGTAATTTTAGAACAATCTTGGGCCAAGGGACTTATTTGCATACAAATGAGATCAAAGTGTGAGAGAATGAAATGGAGACTCTGATAACAAATATTTGCGGAGGTGGGTAGGCTGGATTTTTGAAAAAAAAATTAATTAGAGAAGGTGAGGTGACGAACACACGTGAGAAATGTTTAGAGCAAGGTGGCAACAGTGATGAATCTGATGATGATGATGTTTATTTGCTGCTGCTGCTGATGACGATAATGATGATTATTATTATTTTAATGGAAACGACGATGATAACTTGTGATAGAGCGGAAGAAGCAAAGTGGCACGCTAACATAGAACCGATCTGACTACGCGATCGTTCTTCTAAAAAAAAGGCTGAACATCTGAATAAATTATCAAGATTTTCGTACACGACCTCCAGGCAAGCGATTACAAGAGCGGTCGCTGCTCACACACGATATGAAAAAGAAATAGTTGAAATTGTATGAATGCTTGCGTCAAATTGTATGAATAGTTTAACAAGAAGAGGCAGCACGCAACTAAAATGGAGAACAGCTAAAATGAAACAAGAAAATTGGAAAAAATGTCAGTGAATTATAAGTCATTGGCCGCATGCTAGTAGATCATTGAACTATATCACAAGTTCAAAGTAAGGCTACGCGTACAACGGTGACGTTTAGTCACAGTAATCCACATAGTTGCTTATGAAGCAGCACACACTGATGCAATGACTAATCGGTGTGTGTTGCTTCATTAGGAACTATGTGAAGTACTGTGACTAAACGTGACTAATCTCGTCTTGTCTTGTCTTGACTAACCGGTGTACGCCTAGCCTAATATTTTACAAAGCAAGGTTTTTTCTTGACATTGCTGATGATCGTAGAGTCCGATGGCAAAATAAATAATACCTATCTATCTATTCGCTATCCGCCAAATTAAATGAATCTGACAATACTCTATACTACATCACCAAGTCACTATTTGAGTTACTAGTAATGTGAGTTATCAGTATATAAGTACCGTAAAGATAGAAATTTCAAAATAAAATTACAATTACAAATTACAAAGTCAAGAAACTCATAATGCTGAGACTGAGCAAGGGAAGGAGGGACAGCCTGCAAATATATTTATAAAATGTAATTTTCTAAATTTTTTTAATCCATTAGTTGTATCTGAAATATGTCCAACTTTTTACGTGGTATGATATAATTATTATATGATAACTCATGATTCACGTAAATCTACATCTTATTTCCATACCACAAAAGTCATTTTTTAAATACAGTATTATACCTAGTCAAGGTAAAAAACTCAACTAATACTGAATAATATCATAAAATCATTGAAATTTATTGATTGATATTATTTGAAACTAATAACTTAATTTGATAATTTAATGATTGAATAAAAACATTTAGAAAACTCACATTACTGGTTAAGATTTATTTCGGAGTCTGTACCTCCTTTCTCAGTACAAACCAAAGTGTAGGTGGGCTTTTGAACTTCAAACGATAGTCGTCGTGTTTATTACATGCTAGAGCTAGTGTACAAGATTCACTAACATTTTTAACATTATATTCCTACACTTACGTACGTTAACAGTATGTACTAGATACATACTATACTAATATATAATTTAAGAAATCAATATGTACTAGATATACGTTCATTGACCACGGTGGCATATTAAAAATATCAATAAATTCCAAATCTCTCTCACTACAGGTGCAAAACCAACAGAATTATCTTGGCTATTAAATTTGCGGACATGAGGATAGGTCCGGCAATCAACCATTAACACACTTACTCGGATTTCCGGTGAACAATATTGATGCATCTGACACACATTTTGCTAAGAAAATTACTCAATTAAAATTCAAGCACATGATTATGTTCCATAGTGATCGCACAGAACGGATAGTCGTAACTCCTGATAAGGATAGCAATGAAACTCATTAGGTACAATGTGGATATTGGTATCTTCAGTCTCAAGGTGTGTGATCTTTCTTCCACGAGGAGGTCTATGGTATGTGAACGTGGAGATTAACATAATCTTAGTAATCCAAACTTGTGTTGACTTTTGGAATTCTTGAATTAAGGCAAGCTTCTTCCAAGATAAAACGTACAAAACATTCAGGTTACAAAAGTATAGTTTAGCTCTTTTTCTACAGCATCTGGACGATTGATTAGTGAACTATGGATTAGTGGACTATGGATTAGTGAATTAGTGGACTATGGATTAGTGAATTAGCACTATGGATTAATTAGTGCATAGTCATTACAACTAATCACAACTTTTCACCTTGATTAAAGTGGATTAAATTTTCCTTCGAGTGAATCACGACCCGAACTATGACCTTCTCCTAACCTTCTTATCTTCTTACCTCATTGGACATTATATGTTTTTTAGATTATGAATGTTCATATTTGTCATGTTCAAAATTTTGTGAATATTTTGTCATAAATCTTCATATTTATGAATTTATATTCCAGTCACTGTAATGTTTGTCATTTTCCATTTTTTACATTGATTCATGCAACTTGTATTCATTTGAGGAGAATAAATTATTTTATTTCATTTGATTAATCTATACATTCAGATGTAGCTTAATAGATTATATAAACGAGTAGCTGTACTAGGTAGGGTATAAAATGATCTAACAATAACTATATGAGAGTAGCTGTACTAGAATTCATGATCCAATAATAACAATCATATTTGTAAGACATTTATTACCGAATGAAATAGACCATTGTGCAAATGTCAGTCTTCAATCACGGAGCCATTCATTCATGATACTCTCCACGAATATACCATACCATTCCAACAGTAATTGTTCGAGTGAGCAGCAAGCCTAAACAAACATGTTTGCCGTTGAGAAACAGGTGTGCCTTTATGGACTTACAAAAGCAGAGCTGAATGGACGAACACGAAGCACACGAAGTACAAAGTATAAGCAAGATTTAGAGCCGTGGCTCATATTGGCCGCACTGAAGGCAACGGATTGAGTTTGATGCTGGAGCTTGGACCACCCTGAGAGCGAAGGCTTTACTCCCAGGTGGGGTGCTCACGACCAACTTCTGCAACTGTTTTGTCTTTCAACCGGACCAAAATGAGCAATGAATAGTGAATTAGGTACACTCAGATTCATTTAATTTGACGCTTGGCATTAGATAGATAGGTAGATGGAGAGGTACATCGTTATTATTTCATATATTATTTTTTTGCCATCATACTCCGTATAAACCGTACTCTTTATAAACAATACAGCCGATACATAGTGAATAGTTACCATGGAAGAAATTGTTTGGAAAAATATTTACACTACAAACTGTTATCCCATTTGAAACGTAATAACAAGTCTATCATATGTAAAAATATTTACACTTCAAATTATTACCACATTTGAAACGTAATAACAAGACTATCATAACTATGAGCACGAATTGATGAAGTAGTGAGAAAATTAGCACTAACCTGTTTATTATCCTTTACGTCATATCGGTGCGACATCCTTCCTTACAGCAGTTGTAAATTTGGAGAGAAGTTGTAAAGTTATGTAAATAAAAGCCTATTAACAGAGTAATAAAACACAATGTGTTATGCGGAGATTTGCGTGCAACACATTCTTGTAAGCAATCACTTCTGGTGCTGAATCAGTAGAGATCGTGAAAAACGAAAGTTAAGGGCAAACTTTGAAGGAATGCTTTGGAACGAAGAGTGAATTGTCGTGATCATTAATTCATTATGAATCTCAAATTCAATATTATTGTAAGCAACAGAAATTGACGATGAATTACTTGACGCTAAATTTAATTGACGCAAATTAAATAAATTTGTCTAATATTTATGAATCCTAGTTGGTTCTAATAGGATAGAAGAATATAATTACATATCATTATGAATCTCAAATTTAATATTAATGTGAGCAAAAAATATGATAAATTCACTTTATTAAATCAATTTGTCTGATATTAAGTCATGAATCCTTGTTAGTTCTAATAGGAAATTCTTATTAAGAATACTAGTTCTAATTTGTATATGGAAATACAAGTTTATTTTAATTGTTGTGGTTATTCGTTCTCTGATTTGATTATTATTGACAGCAGAAAAAATTGACAATAAATTACTGGATCACATCAATATTGGTTTAATATTTTCTCTAAATCCTAGCTGTATCAAATAGAATACAAACAAAGCAAGAAAATTCAGTATTATTGGTTTACTTGTGAATTGTTGTGTTTATTCATGTAAATATCTCCGACTCAATGATATCTGGATGGTTCTAGTGGAATAAAATGAATAATAGATCAATGAATAATAGAATAATGTATGGGGAGACAATGATCGATTTTTGTCATAAACGCATCCATTATGATAGACAACAGGAAACTTATTTCGGTCGTAAAAAATAAAAAACGAAAGATTTTGAGACCTCTTCTTTCATTTCAAAATTTTTACGATCTCAGCATTGATTCAAGTTCTTCGAGCTAGTTAACTCTTTTTATTATTGAATCAAATTATAAAACTATTCTATTAATGACATTTTTCCACTTTGTATCCTGATTCAAGATTGTAGAATATTATATTGTTTATGAGTATGATACTTACACAAATCTATACTATGATAATAACACAAATCCATGATAAACGCATCAGTTAATATAATAGAATTATAGAAGAGGAGAACTATATAGTCTTATAATAGAATAAGAACATCCTCAATTCCATCCTCCATACATTTCCATTCCTCCAATACTCAAACGTGTTACAAGTTTGGCAAATATTTTTCATTCTCACACATGACGAAATAAGTATACTTTCAAGCACATGAATGAAACTTCTGTATTTTTGTTGCAGGTTCTTTCTTGGATAAGCGAAAAGGGAGAGGATTGTCTGAAACGTCACTCAGAACTAGCCACAACTCTACCTGCCATCAAACAACAGGAGCTCGACTTCGAAAAGTTCTACTTCATATCTATGGTGAGTTTCAATTTTAACTTTTTTTTAAATAATATGCTATGATTTGTAGAGTAGTAGCAAGTAGTAAATATAATAAATGTGTATCAAAGGTTTAGTGTTAGTGGCTAATAATAATATTTTACGAGGGCTCTCTCAGCCTACTCTAAAATTTTTATGTCCATAGACCATCACTCAGTTGAGAAACTACAATCGAAGATAATTCTATCTTTGAAATAGAATTGTCTGCTTCAAGACTTCATAATGGTATATCATCAATGTTTTTATTATTATTTGTGAAGGGTTTGCTGCAAGTTGCAATATTTTTGTTTCAATTGAAGTGAGATAAGTAGGCTACTGATAAGTACTCCATTTGACAAGTACTTCAGGGACTCCGGACTCGATAGGAGAAGAGGTATGAGAACGCTATTGATAACAGAGATAATAGAGAACCTGTTCATGTTGTCCTATCGCCACGAACCTGGCGGGCGATGTGTTGAACTAGGTGAAGTTCTGTATAAACTGGTTCCAGCTGCTAGCGCTTCTAGTGGTAGTTGGTTAAAGCTGTTAACAGTTATACTCTTTCTGCTAGACACAGTACAGGCGTAGTTGGTAGGCAATATGCAATACAGGTTTTCACTTGTCTGTTGATTATGCATATGCATGTGCATTTTCATAAGAGTTTTCCAATTTACGTGTTAATTCAAACAATATTCATTTCTTGATGTTTCACTGTGATGGAAAAATCTATGAGCATTCTAAAAAATGGAAATAGGCAGATAAAACTTGCAGCATTGGAATAATTGTAGCAAATCAACAATAGATATAAATAATTTTTAGAAACTATGTTCTCAATCTTCTTACAAACTGCCCAATCCAATCCAAATGTCCAAGCTCTGAATGATATCTTCCTTCTATTGAAAAGTTAATCAAACTATTCGCGATTCTAATCTCCCTTCTTCTGAATAAAAAATAATGAATGATTCAACCATCTAGATTTTTCACTCTTTTGTACTAATTTTTATATAATATTCCATTGTTGAAGTTGATCCTGGAATGTCAATTCTCTTATAGTACGAGTAATTTACTCATTTACTAGTGTTTTCAATGCTGTAGTACACAATTTAATCAGTGTATAGTACAGGTATGTCAATAGTCAGTTTAGTCATAATCAGTGTATATTCAGTAGATCCACAATGACAACTTATTTGTAATACTTCTGTTGATGTTTTGGAACTCTTCGATAACATCATGAGGAATTTACAACATCGAATAATGTTAACTATTGACACAATTTCAGTTCATTGAAGACTATTTCCTTTCACACGATGTGGTTCATATGTGACCTAACGGTGATCTACTGACAGTAGTCTCAAATTGTCGGTGTAGTTGTAGTCTTGTCTTGTGCTTGAAATATTGAAAAGAGTCACAGTGGTGCGACGTTTGCATTTGAATGGAAACGTTTTCGGGGTCAGACCAGTGAAATGTGGGTCTCCAGTGATAACTTAGTCACTGAAAGGAGCGACACGTGTTTACACCGGGCCAGGAAGTTATGACGTCACGTGATCAGACATCACGTTTCATTTAAATTATTATTAAAGTAGGTTGGCTCGCTATCAAGGAAGGAGAAGTGTAATGATGTTACAACGTGACTATTGTTTGTTTAATGTAAACCAATTTGCTTACTTAGTTAGTTGTCTCGATTGTATGAATCTAGAATTGATTGTAATGGATTGGTTAGAATCCATGTTGCTTTCCATTACAAAATACTTGTAGAAAATTACATTGAAGTTCCATTAAATTTTAATTATTTACAGCGAAATACTAGTCGTTAATTCAATTAAATTTGTTTTTTCCCGAATGTATATTAAGGATTTCAATGACTTATTAATCAGATTCATTTAATTTGACGCTTAGCATTAGATAGATAGGTAGATAGATCGATATTACTCTAGACCATCGTACTCATCAGCAAAGTCAAGAAATAGTATAATTCAATTTGATGCTTAGCATTAGATAGATCGATGTTATTTCTTTGCCATCGTACTCTACGGTCATCAGCAACGTCAAGAAATAATATCTCTCTATCCATCCACCTAATGCCATAGAGAAGCGATACTCTCTTGTTTTGTGAGCAATAAATTTCAATTTCTATTATTCCAGTTTAATCTGTTCTCTGTGCTAATGCTAAGCGTCAAATTAAATGATTCTGATTATAATCACTACGGAGAATTTGTAAACGATAATAATGTGTATGTAAACTCCAAGTGGTTCAAGAGTTTAGGAATGAACTTGAAATGTTTTCATCCAGATGTTCCACAAGCAAACTGACTGAATGAGTGAACTCAGAATGGTTTTTCGATGGAAATAATTTAGAAAAAACAAAGTTCACATGGCCGGCTGGAGAATGCGAGGATTTCCGATTGAAAACGCATCGTTACTTGAAAAAACCGCAACATTTTTGGCGTCGTTAACGAATGTAACACTCTAGCAATAATGTTTCTCTCGAGACGCATCTGGTGTGATTGTTTACAAAACTCTCCAAATCCCCAGATCAGTTAACTGTTTCAGACAACATGTTGCGGATGTTTGGACAATGCTGTCAATCACCAAACTTTGCCTGTTTTTGTACCGAATTTTATTAGCGACGAGAAACATGTGTGAAGGGTTACTAATAATGATGTGAGAAACAAAACAGAAATGTTGAGTGCTGGTCAGACTGCAACTCAACGCATAAACGCACTTGTGAAAAAACGTTGCCAGATTCCTTGAAGTCTTTGAACTTCCGCATTTTAACAAGAAAAGAGTTAACAAACACTCGGGGCAAGTATGCACATGGCGGCGTTTTTGGATAGCAAATGGGTAGAGGCGTTTAAAAATGGGGATACTTTGAATTTAACTAAACACCAAATAGCAGATACTAAATACTAGATACTAGATACTAGATACTAAATACTAGATACTAGATACTAAATTCTAAATTTATGTAGTCGCTCATAGATTATTTATTGTAATCAAATACTCCACTGCTAGACTGTATTTATATTAATTATTTATTTGGTCAAAAATACAATGACAAGGGAATAGAAAAACAGGCGTTAACCTGTTCCAAATAGACCAAGTAAATCAACTTGAATGGACCATCATATTCGTTTTTTTTCGTTACTATAAAAATGTAAGTGAATGTCAAGTTATTTCCACTTAAAAGTGTTTTTTAAATAGTGTTATTCACCTGTAAAAAAGTATGGATACACATCTTAACAAATATATTATATTTAGTATGTTTCTCCATACTCTTGTATGTTACTGGTTTAAAACTATTTTCATTCAAATGCTAACAGTAGAAAGCAAAGAATTATGCTTCCATAACAAGAGTTTTTTTTTCAAAAGATTTCTATTTTTGTAGAAAATCTGAAGGTGTTTTCAAAAGAACCATTGAATACAACAAAACCCTTCTTTCACCAACACAACCACAACAAAAAAGAGATTCTAGAACAGAATGAGAAGTGAAATTCTGACCCAGTTGAGCGGCTCCTAATAAAGTGACTGCCCACTTTTCATGTGCGCACCAAATCCATGCATGTGGAGGTGAGAATGTAAGGAAGGTGTGTTTAAAAAGCTGTAAGCTGCTATTTGTGTGGGAATGTTTTCAATTATTGGAATAAGTAATGAGTAATGACAATTGGGTATGTTTCTCCATGTAATTCATTTAAAACTAGTGATTGGTACATGAGTTTGAATGAATAAAATGTGAAAATGGAGCTAAAGCTAGCCTTAATCAATCAATACTAACATAATAAACTTGATGTATACACATTCTTGAACCTTTTTTTTGTTAATTGATCATTATTCTATTCTACACATTCTTGAACTTCAGAACTCTTGAACCTCAGTTTTAATGGTTTGAGTGAATAGATTCTACTTCATCAACATATTGATGTATGATAACTTACTGATGTCTGATTAATAACTTATATATTGACTGATAACATTAAGTTTTCAACAGTATACAGAGATTATTCTTAAGATACTTGTAAAAGATTCTAGATGATGAGAGAAAATTGTTTCTGTGTTCTAATTTATGATCCTTTGACACTATGAGAATAGGACATTTTGAAATTAATGACGTCATCTTACGATAGTTAAATTCATTTCGATTCCCGTACGATCGGCTGTAACTAGTTGAGCGATGATTCTAACCATTCAATAAAAAGATCATGGAATCCTAGACTGAACCCTGACAGGGGCGAACTTAAGGGTGGGAAATAAACCAGAAACGGCATTATAACCCCCGGAATTTTGGGACATAGTATGTCTTATTATAGGCATATCATATTGCATTCATGTAGTACCATATAGTAGGCTATATTTACCATATAGGCATAATTATATTAATCATTATAAGATATTCTTCTATCCTACTAACCCTGTGATATTTAAAGATTGATGAATACTTGAAAAATGTGATCAAAATAATGAATAATTAAATGTTCTACACAACTTTAACAAGACTTTTAAAGTCTAGAACAGAAACTATGAAAATCTCGATTGCTCAAGTATTGTCAAGTTTCCACTATCACAACCGAAGTTTATTGACTTACACGATATCCATGTATGGGTATCACAATAATTGTCACAATTGGGTAGAGTAGTTGATCGGTAATTGTTGCGCTTATGTAAGCTGATAATTATTGTTTGCTCCAAGAAAGGTACATCAGGAAATTGAATCAAGTTTCCACATTGGTCTCGTACAATGAACTGTCTCGTCGCTCGTATTTATTGTGTCTGTCGTGATGTCATTGTGGAGATAATAGGGGAAATATGGTGTGATGAATTCACACGACGCTGCTAGAATACATTTTTAGCATTTTAACAACTTGTTGCCTGTTTCTGTTGATGTATACTTGATTGGTCATAGGAATCTTCAAACATCTTGAACTCACTGAGAAACTAATACGTGAACTATTAAAGTAGTAAAAACATACTTGATTCAACTTTTCGAACTATCAATATTTATTATTTAATTTGAAAGGGCATAAGTAATGAGAGGAGCTATGTAATTATCAATTATCATTTATCTGTAATTATTGGGGGTGAGCTGAATGCTGGATGAAGTTCGTTATGGTTAACAACTTCCTCTATGTAAACCCATGAAGTTGGTCAATTGTTAATAGAATATTACAGTAGTTTGAATTTTTTATCATTTCTTAAAATGCTGACAAGGAGTTTACTTCACTTCAAGCGTCAATTTTCTAAGAACATCATCTTCTATGGAATCTGAAACTCATTCTGTCATTTCTATGAATTGATATTTCAGGACACAATCAACATCTTGCCTAATGAATTTCTTATACTGATACTTCGTTTCACTACACCTGAAGTCATAATTATCATTTTTGAATTCATATCTGATATAGGGCCTACCTATACTGATATTCTTTACATACGAGACGAGTATTTTGATTTTTTGAAATTGAAGTTCTTCAGTCTTTAAAACTTTTCTGTCCCTTTTTTGTGATTGAATAAGTTATATAAAAATAAGCATATTCATGTTCAATTATTATAATTCATCGATGGATTCTTATATTCTATCAAATCATTTCTTTATATAGGCCTAGGCTACTCCTCTTCAGAAAAATTAATTTGTATTTCATCTCATGATTTCTTCATATTATTCTATCAAATAATTTCTATTCACTCCTTTTCACTTTTACTAACAAAACTTTTGTCGTATTAACTGAGCCACAAACCTAATCTGGATTGTCACATGACCCAAATAGATTCAACGATAAATATTACAATAAGTAACGCGCTACCAGGTCAGTTGATATTCTAATCCGCTTGCGCTCGTAAACAATGGTTTGAGTGTGGGTGAATCTGATCTCTTTTCACAATGTGTGTTCTGTTTCATAAATGGAAACTTGGATGAGTCATGTAGAAAGAAAACTTTCTCTTCGCCTTACTCGTAGCTCAGGAATGCAGACAATGGTCCTTATGGAAAAGCTTAGTAGGCAGTGGCTTCCTACCTTTCGTTCATGTGACTCAGTATAGCAGGATTATTTTTACTTGTCAGAAAACAGCTGATTTAACGTTAGTAAACAAGCGTACATCAATCAGCTGTTTTCTGACAATTTACAATAATCCTGCTATACAGTAACAATATTTTTTATACAGTAGGTATTCGATTATTATCAAACATTAAATTTATTGATTATTGAACTGATTTTATTTCCACATTTTCTTCGCTGATTGCACGGGAATCCATTGAATTTAATCGCCGTTAACATTTACCTTCATTTGCTGACATAATTTCACCTATATGACATTAATATTCATTTTGATTTAACCAAAAAAAAGCGGGAAATTTCTAGCAAATTGAATTGTACAATTGATTCAACTGTTGAAGATGGAAGATGAGTTGCAAGAGAAATAAGAGAAAAAGGAAGTGAGGTGAAAAGTAAAAAACTTGAAAAATTTGAAATTTGTAATAATTTTATTAGAGAGAATCGTGAGTATGATTAAGGAATCTATGTTTTAGAAAGATAAGAAATGTCCTATAGGAAATATAGGCGATGACCGAGTAAGTATACCACGCTTCGCCACTAGTGGTACTTGAATTACAACAGTTTTGGTTCTTCATATTGTGAGATGGTAGCATGTAGATTATGAGGAATAGGTTAAGAAATGGTGATAGGCTATAGGAGAATAAAAAATAAATAAACATTTTATCTCATTTGATTGTGTCTGAAGATTTACGTTATGTCATTCCAATGACAGGCATTCCAGCGTGAGTGGTTGCGCAAGGAAGTGAGTGAGACCTTAACCTTTTCCTTCGTCTCTTGACTTTTTTTAAAGCTTATTGGAGGTTATGTGCGTATTCAGCCTTGGCCTTCCTGCTCCAACTGCCAAACCAGAATCAAGTTAGAAGTGGACCATCCCGAATAAAAACGTTCTAGTCTTCGAAGTATTCTTTCCACTGAAAAATTCATCCAGAATGGCAATTCATCCATTCTTCGACTGTAGATTCCCTGTTAGGCTAGGCTTTGAATTCGGTTAGTTAAGACAAGACAAGACGAGATTAGTCAGGTTTAGTCACAGTAATTCACATAGTTGCTTATGAAGCAGCTCACACTGATGCAATGACTAATCGGTGTGTGTTGCTTCATAAGCATCTATGTGAAGTACTGTGACTAAACGTGACTAATCTCGTCTTGTCTTGTCTTGACTAACCGGTGTACGCCTAGCCTAAGAAACTGAAGAAACAAAATCTGTATTGAGCTGAAGCCAAGCATCTCTGAAACTTATAACATTTTCAATCAATGTCTCTGAAAAATTGAGGTTTCATAATCATGATGCATTATACTGTAAGAATTATTCAGTAACAAGAATAATTTCCAATTATTGTATCTGAAAAACACTTGTTGAAGTCAAATACCTCAAAAACTTATACCATTTCCAATCTTCTTTGGAGAACTGATAATTATGTTGAAGTCTAGCATCTCAAAAACGTATAACATTTCAAATCAATGTCTGGAATACTACTGATGATTTTAGTTATTTTTGAAAAATATAATATTTCCAATATTTCTGGAGAACTGATGAGTTGAAGCCACAGCACTAAGAATCTACAAACATTTCCAATCAATGTCTTTGAAGAACCGATGTCTTGAACAAGTAAGCACCTGTTGTGCAGTCTGCAGTGATCAGAAGAGCGTAACTCAATTATATATTTAGTAGGCCGTGAAGAGTGTTACGATTATCCAGTTGGCATTGCATAACTGCATCAAATCGTCAGCGGTTTGCCGCTAGCCGCTGGAATGCAAGGTCAGCTGGTCGCCTGCTCCAGAGAGAATAGGAGTAAAAAAATTCTCTTTGGTTGCTCCAGCGAGGAGACATCCGTGTGTTGGGAGCAGAACAGAACTCAGAGCTGCTGACTAAAGTCATAGTCAGAGCTGCTGATATGACTATAGTTACAGTATCAGAGCGGGAGAGAGAGAGAGAGAGAGACAACCTTGTAGCTTGTAGGAGTGTTGACGCCCACGCGGCTCCAACGTTGCCGCCAAAAATAGAAAAAGACGCGCGCATGGTTGAAAAGTCCTCGAAGAGAATTGGCGCGAAATCGTCTCTCAATCAAGTACTTTTGTCCATTTTGGATTGGTGTGGGAGTGTTATGAAGGCGTCATTAGTTAAAAACACACTTTCCAAGTTGTTTAAAAACAAATTCGAGCTGTTTTCAAAAAATAATGGCTATTACTTTTGAACTAAATGTTTTCTTTGCTATCGATATTGTACTGTTGAAATTGAAGATATCTATCTTATCTTATCTTATACTATCTTATTTGTAACCAAGAAAATAATTTTAAATAATGAGAAACTAGGAGGATAAAATGAAATGTTGTCAGAACAGAATGCTTATATTGATACGAGAAACGAAAATCCAAAGAAAGCTATATAAATTTTTCTGGAAACTTCTGCTACAGCAAATATTGACAACAGAACTAAATAGCAAGAGGATAATCGATGAATGGCTCTGTACAAAAATAATTGTAAGATGCGATTTTGAACTGGATAATAATACTGTACCACATTAATTTAGACGTGGCATATATTAGCATAGCTCCATATACCTAAGGCTCTCCTGTATTAGAGGAGGCTATGATATTAGTCCACAGGTTCCCAGTGTATTGTTTCTAAAATATTATTTGTGGAACACATCGTTATAGAAGGTTTAACGAGTAAATTACAGTATTATTGAACAAATGGCAATAATGCAAATGGCATCTATTCTTATAAATTGTCAATAAATCCTTATAGATAAATCGGCTAGCAATCGAACAGCATATGCCAAGAGCAATATTAAAACGCGGCATAAATCACAGAATGTTATAATTTATTCACTTATAAACTTTACCACAAGCATCCAAGCCCAATTAGTTCATTAATTGATTCATTAATGATTATCAATAAGTTCCTGGACTTATTATAATCATTTTATTAAAATTAATGATTATTTATTTATAAATATGAGAAATGCCAAGTAATGTTGAACCTTGCATTATATGGCTTACTGTAGGCAATGAATACACACACATTATAATGCAGAAAACCAAGTTGACCGATGAAAAGGTGTATATTACAGGGATATTTCAACAAAATAATTACAGGTGCATGTTTCTTGGTGATGCAATCATGCAGTGTCGAGGTACTCCAGGTTATTGCATGTTTTCCATGTGAGGAAGCCCGATAGGGATAAACCGAGAGAAAGAGAGAGAAAGAAAACAAGATTCGCAACTTTCCATTTCGATTTTATCGATCAAGAGGCGAAGGTCGATTGGTCTCGTGTTCTGCACTCATTTGCTCTCTCTCTCTCTCACTCACTCTATCTCACTATCTATCTCTCTTCTTCATCAGCTTCTTGTTCTTCGGGAGAATCCCGTTTTAATATCACGAAGGCCGTTTAGTATATACTCAGAACAGCAATCGCATTACTGCTATTTTCTTAGTGCATTCATTAATTGACAAGGCACACTGGTTTACTATACTCATAACCGATATTATTTGCTAAATTGTCTGTCACGTTGTTTGCTAATGGCGTTCATTATAATTTATCATCATGAAGCTCTCAGTAGATTGGTTGTCTGCAAAAAGACGATAGCAGATGGAATGTCTTAGCCATTTCTGTGTTGAAGGTTGATGGAGGCTGAGATCTTTCAACAAACATCCCACTCACTCAATTATCACTGCTAGAAGTTGATGGGAAGATGGAAAATTAAAGTTACCTTTTCTTATGCCTGGTTTTTCAGTCGCTCAATAGACAGTTCATGGATCCAATAGCACTATTGAATTAATAACCATGTGTTTTCAAATGCAAAAAAAAGTTATTGATTCGATAAGTTTATTGAACGACTGAAAAACCGGGCATTTTAGCTGGTTCAGTGGTTCACATTCAATTTCCATTCTGTATTCTCGATCATTATATATGACATCTGAGTTGAAAATAAATTTTGATATTACAACTTTTTACAATGTTCAAAAGTATTTTTGTAAACTTACTCACTATACAATATGGCTGCATCATGGTGGATGGATTTTTCATGAAATCTTCAGAAACTCATAGTTCCTACTTTTTCCATGCTTCAGATAGAAACTACAGTCTGTTACAAAAGTCTAAACTACAGTCATGAGTTCAACTTAATAAAACTTGATAGGCTACCATAGATTTGTTTCAGTAGGTTTCAAATATTCCTGTTCCTATAGATTCTATAGTATAGAAGTTCGTAACGTCCTAACCTCATCTCAAGACTATTATTAACCAGAGGTTGCCTCTCTTATTCCCCTTGTATCGTATCTATATCATTGTATTTTATCTTATCTGTTCTTCTCCCCTTGATTTCGTATTTTAGATCAAATAAATAAATATGAATATAATTATTATTTTGTACCACTTGGTTATTTTGAAAATTACATGTTTTTGATTGGAAAGTGTCTTAGAAATGAATATGAATGATGGAATGAATCTGTTCTACAAAACAAATATAGAGTAAATTATAAAACAATTATAATTTATGAAGATTGAGTATTATAAATCAAACTTCATGGTCTGACTCATTATTGAAACAGACTGCGTTCCGAGTTTTGAAGATGCAAGGAGCACGTTGTCTAGCATGCTGAATTATTGAGCAAGGTGTTCCTACTCCACCATAGTCTTGCAACCCTTTGAAAGAAATTGGCTCCCTCGTGTATTATTCATCAAACCCGCAGCGTAGACTATAAATTTGCTCCTGAACAAATTACTGAACATTCTATCTTCTCTTAGCCTTGCCATCAAACCGAGAGCTACTTCAGAAGTGCGTTCCTGAATATATACAGGAGTTGGGCAGGAAAACAGTACTTTTGCCCGATAAATACGTTTTTGATAGGTGGGTGATTTTTATCCTGATAGGCTGATACCTGTTTGATTCGAATGAGGATTGGAGAAGAAGAAGGATTTCAGGGATTGAAAATGAATGGGAAGAGAAAACATAGATGAAAACATTGTTCAGTGGGGCTGGGTTCATTCGAGCTATATACTGCATTGGAATAGTAAAGTGAATAAAGATATAATCATCTTATGAAATATAAAGTAATCTATCTCAATTTAATCTTTTTTTGTAGCTCACTTATCAATCTTTAGTTTAAGAAGCACATAATAATTGAAGAAGAGGAGAAAAATTAGTGAATGAAGACATAATTCTATGATCGAATGCATAAGAACGTATGTACTCGTAAGTCTCCTTTATGATATTATTTGGATTATTTCTCAAATTAATATGATTGGTTTGAAACAGGCATTTTTAAATTTGATTCAATGATAACCTAGCTTCAATCCCTTCCGATTGTTTACTCTGTCTATGATTGGTTTGAAAACCGGAATTTTTACATTTGATTCAATGATAACCGAGCAAACCCATCCGATTGTTTGCTCTATCTCTCACTTGAGCGCGCCACTAGTCTACGAGCTCACCCTCAATACACTTCAATCATTGTAAAAAGCTGTAATGAGGCTATAATTTGTCAGTCCAGGTGCCTTAGCAAAGTGAACGCGCTGTACGTTGTTTTGAGCATCATAGCATTGACATAGAAGTAAAACACTCTCCACGCAGTGGAAACTCAGTATACAAGATTCAATCGCTTGTTATTCTTTGAAGGTATTTTAATGAAGGATGTGCGGTTTGTAATGCATTTAAAGAGTCCCGATTATTTGCGTGCGCTAGTCGAGAGACGTCCGTCCGGAAGATAGGCAACTGCGGCTGGTTTGTAGAGGAAGTCAGTGAGTGCTGTGAAAGTGTCCTTTACATGACTGTTATTAAATAGCATCGAGCACTGGACCGAGGGACCGTGACCGCAACACACGCGGAATGATGGAGATGATTTTGAATGAAGATGATTTTGGAGTCGCTAATGTGTGAATAGCACTGTTCAGATGATGAGATGTGCGCTAATGCAGGAAGTAAGCCTAGAAAACTCTATGAGGAATAGAGTGAGGAGAAGGATAGAGCTGGGGAACTCCTTCTACTCTAAGAAAAGTATTGATGGTTAGTTGATTGAAGGCTGGATTGTTTTAGTTTCATATCCATAATGAAGATTTCAACTTGATAATGCTGGTACCCTTCATGTTGTTGGTCTGAAGTTGTTAGCTGAAGTACTCAACTCTGGAACTGATTTAAAGAGAGATATTGATGGTCAATTGATTGAAGGCTGGATTGATGATTGTAATAGTTTCATGTTGGTGTAATAATGATATCTTCAACTTGATAACGCTGGTATCCTCATGTTGATGGTCCTGATTCTTTCATGTTTATGGTACTGTTATTTCATGATAATGTTGAAGATGAAGATGGAGAAGAAGATGAAGAAGATGAAGATGAAGATGGAGATGAAGATGAAGATGGAGATGAAGATGAAATGGAGATGAAGATGGAGAGGGAGATGGGGAAGAAGATGAAGATGAAGATGGTGAGGAAGATGAAGATGATGATGTAGAAGAAGATGAAGATAAAGATGAAGATGGAGATGAAGATAGATGAAGATGGAGAGAAGATGAAGATGAGATGGAGAAGAAGATGAAGATGAAGATGGAGAAGAAGATGAAGATAAGATGAAGATGATGATGAAGATGGAGTAGAAGATGAAGATGAAGACGAAGATGAAGGAGTAGATGAAGATGAAGATGGAGATGAAGATGATTGTAGAAACCGCCCATTGTGGGAGGAGCTTATCTAGGCCAATGGCAGTCGTTCACCTTGATAGGCCATTCAACTGCCAATCACAGCGCTCGGTCACGAGTATAAATTCTGCTACACTGTACTTTAGCTTTAGTTTACCAGAGATTGAGAATGGTGTAACAACCGAAACTGCAGTATCTCGTGAAATAAAATACTGTTCATGATTCAAGATTCAAGATTTCTGTATTCCCGCTCACATTCATTACAAATGCTTGAAGTAACAACAATATTGCTTCACATTGAGATGTGTTGGTACTTTTATGTTAATATCCCACCTTCAGTTTACTAATGATTTCATCAATTGCATTTGTATTGTATCGTAATTATTTTTCCTGTTTTCTCTCAAAATAGGCGGTAAAGAAGTTACCAATGGTTTTTTAGGGCAATTGTTTCGTTTCTTGAAATGTGGCCCTATTACTACTTTATCTCCAGACGTTTTCCAATTTCCAATCATTATCATACTGTCCTGAATGATTAATCTGTAGTGCTCCACATAAAGCAGGATTATTTTAAATTGTCAGAAAACAGCTGAATGATGTACGCTCGTTTACTGACGTTAAATCAGCTGTTTTCTGACAATTTAAAATAATCCTGCTATACGTTCCATACACTCATGTTGACACTAAAACATCATCACAATACTCGGTTCTTATCTCACTTTCCTTAGAGGTCACTACGATAAAAGTCCAGGAGACAATTGTCCGCATTTAAATAGCCCGTCTTAGAATAATTATCTCTTACGGTTTCCAATTTTATGAACTGTAATAAACCTGAATAGTGTTTTGAAGTGTCATTGTTATGGTATCGTGCTACATGCTTCTATGTCGAGCAGGAGAACAGTTATCAAAACAGTTGAACTATATTACTTGGTTATAGCCTACTTGTTTCCATTTTAGTGTCATTGAAAAGGGAGCAGTTCATGTCACTTGTATTTAGGTTTTATCTACCAATCAATAGCAAGAGGATGCTTCAGAAGTGTATTAGTTCACACATTTGACAGTCAAGGTTTGAATGAAACACATTCAATCAAAGACATCCTGAAATCAGATCAAATTCATTCAATCCTACAATATTTCCAGCAATAGATACAAACGGCAAAGAATGTTATACGGAAATACTAAAATTTTGAAAAAGAAAGCATCCTTAAAGAAAAAATCTGAGCGCGAACTGATCATTGTCATTGCAGGTTCATAGTTCAGTTAGATATAACATATTATCTCCGACTAGATGATTGAATATATTTTTTCGAACAAGAGTTCGAAACAGTTATCACATATTAATAATCACACACTCCATCTTAAACGTAATGTGCAATAAAGCATACTCCTGCAGTTGTTCATCAGCAGCCAATCAGGCCTCAACTCATTGCGTAATACCACCTAAAAAATAGGTATCAATTCACTGCAATGTTAAAGTTCAATGAAATAATTTCAGATGCTAAAGCAGTCTATTAGCAGTCTGATTAGCATTCGAATATAATCCTTCATTCTTATTTTTCCTTGTTTATTACTCAATGAATTATTGATATATTTCTATAATGAATGGTTAAATTGTATCATACACTTCAATTTTGTTTATTTTATGCTATTTTTTTTGTGTTTCAGGTGAGTGTCATTCCCGGTCATAAGCCTCAGATTTGTAAGCAAAATTTCAATTTTGTATAATATTTAATCAAGTCTCATTGATGATATTCCATCTCTATCTCATTCTGAAAATGGAAATATTCATCAATGTATGAATGAATGATATGAATGTATTTATGAATATGAGTATGATGTGTTGTCAACTATCCATTAACGTAGTGATCATCGATTTAATGGAAGAAAAAGCTTTAATTCTACTTTCATATGCACATTCCATTGTAATTTTATTTCGAAATACAATAATAAAACACTACTGATACTACACCAGTAAACTCCAAACGAATCCCAATTACATAGGGATTGTGACATTGAAATCTCATTGGATTGAATGTTGACGTTCAACAAAATAGAGTCCATTTTGATGACGAAATGACATCAGCCAATGAGAGGGCGTTAAGGGCGTGGACTAGTGATCTTGCATGTGATTGGTCGAAGTTGTGTGACGGATTAAATGTTGACTTTCAACAAAATAGAGTCCATTTTGTTGACGAAATAACATCAGCCAATGAGAGGGCGTGGGCTAGTGATGTTGCATGTGATTGGTCGACGGTATGTGACGTAGAAGCTCTGTCAGCTGGCATTAGAAATGGCTTCCACCAATAATTCAAAACCAAATCTATGGTTTGATCCTGCTATATCGAACATTATGCGGAGTCTGAATTCACTATTCATTACAATTCATGTTAAATTTGAATAAAATTTACTGAAATAGTTCACGTTCACACACGCCTCTATTTATGACAACATTTATGACAACTAAACAAAGCTACAAAAAAATATGAAAGTTTCCTATCCATAAAACAAAATGGCGGCCATTTGAAATTTTGTTTCTTGAACAACTCGGAAACCGTTGATATTACGAGAATTTTACAGGAATAACTTTATTTAGTAAATTTAATTAAAAATCGATTGAAACCTTATTTGTTAAGATTGGACCAATATTGACTGAGATATGGCAGCTTTAGTGATAGGTGACCGCTGGATGTTACTTGCACTCCTTTTTACTGTCTTTCAAATTCACACAAAATAATCTAAAATCGCTTAAAAATAACATGCAAAGCAGACGGAGACTGTTGCATTGTTGTAGCAGACTTTAGCCGCAAGCCCAGGATGCACTGCAACCAGCCTCCAGCGGTCACCTATCGATAATTCCACAATATCAACACGAATTCTAAAAATAAATTATACAATTGTTACAGTTACTGTAATGCCCTGCTTCACGAAAATTGGATAATGTTTTTTTTTTCAATAATACTTTCTGTGTAATTTACAAAATTTAATTTCAATGTAGGCCTAATTATTAATGATTTATACTATAAAGAGGGGGTTTAAAATCTGTTTTAAGTTCTCCAATCATACCCAACATCATAATAAAGCAAACTAATGTGATCACGACTTTTCAAGAGCTTTGATTCTACTCTCATATAGCCTACATACAGTATAATTCTTGCTAGACTGAAGATTTAAAATCATATTAATTGTAAGTTGATTTTCATACGTGGTGACTCTATTTCGATCAATACTAATCATTCGCCTCAAATATTCAAACATCCAGCAAGTATAGCAGGAATCTTTTAAATTGTCAGAAAACAGCTGATTGATGTACGCTCGTTTATTGACGTTAAATCAGCTGTTTTCTGACAAGTTGAAAGGATGCTGCTATACAAGCTTCCTGATTATTATGCATACAGAACTTTCCAAATTCTCACATGCGGGTGTTCCACTTATTTACACGTTGTTTGCGACAACAAAACACGTTATCAATCAACATTGGTGCATCCAATTGTGGCGTTCAAATGTATGTCAAACATAGAGCGTTCGAATTTATGTCAAACATAGACTAACAATCCATGTTAGCCCCATTCACGACTCATATGCGGGATATACGGGCAAATTTATTGAAAACGAATGCGTAAATAGTCCCATTGCACGCAAGGCACCTGCAACCGTGCATTATGGGTGATTTTGTTCGTATTTAACGACTAAAAAAAGCCTATTTTGTTTCAGACTTTTAGTCTCAGCCTGTTGCCCACCTTAAGGCTAGGCGTACACCGGTTAGTCAAGACAAGACAAGATTAGTCACGTTTAGTCACAGTAATTCACATAGTTGTTTATGAAGCAGCACACACCGATGCAATGACTAATCGGTGTGTGTTGCTTCATAAGCAACTATGTGAAGTACTATGACTAAACGTGACTAATCTCGTCTTGTCTTGTCTTGACTAACCGGTGTACGCCTAGCCTTACACGACCCAATTTCCATCAGTTATGGTTGTTAGAATTGATGTTTCCAGTCGAATCCAATATTACGATGTAATCCAAGGTGATCAGGGCTATTTGAAATCGCTTTAAATACTTTCAAACACCTGAATTATTACTTTTTATCAGTCTACCTACTTTCCAAGTTGAATTATTTCGATGTGTAGGTCGACGTATGATATTTGCAGAGGCAGTGTCACTAATCTTTGCAACCTGCTATGTTAGGTGAAATTAGCATACAAATAACCAGCTAATTATAATATTGTTGAGGGTTCGTATGCATTGTTGAAATGTCATTCATATGGAGTTGCAAACTGATTTTTGTTTACATGGTTGTTATAGATGCATCAATATCTACCAATTTGTGAATCTCAATCTCGATGTAAACATTTTGTTTGCGACTCAAGCATGCTGCATTTGTTTAAGCTGTGCATGCTGTGCTGTACACATAAAACGACCAGGGGCTGTGTGAGGAATCCACTTTAATCGTATCTTCCTATGTTAAGGCAAAACTATGTAAACTTAATTCTCATAGTTTTGAAAGTTTATGGTATCTTTTGCGGTATAAATCAAAACCGTTGAGAGAATATAGTTATATTTACGGCAAAATACAAAATTGTTTTAGTCATTTGGTTTTTTTAGGCTTTGCAGAAGTTATGTAGATGTTTTCAAAGTACCAAAATTAGTCCATTAAAATGGCAATCCTTATTTCTACTTCCTCGGTGTGTGTCAGCTCCTGCATAAAAGATGTACATTGAAATCCACTTTCTTTTATAAAATCTGTTTCGCGATCATTTTGAAAATGTATGAGAATTGTGACAATTTTAACCAGAGAATTCAGAAGTATTATTAGGGTCTGTGATATTTTTTCTCAATTATCTCACTATTTTCTGTGTTATCGAAATTTTCCTGTCAACAATAACATCATGCCATCAGGCCGTCTCAAAATATCAATTAATGAAAGCTGTTCATGGAGTCTATCGAATAATATTCATCGTTTACTATAGAAGTGATAGGCGCATTGATTATGGTCAGAACAGACAAGAGCAGATTAGTCACGTTTAGTCACAGTAATTTCATAGTTGCTTATGCGAAGCCAACACACACCGATTAGTCATTGCATTGGTGTGTACTTCTTCATGAGCAATTATGTAAATTACTGTGACTAAACGTCTTGTCTTGTCTTGACTAACCGGTGTACGCCTAGCCTAATAATAAATTCATATATAGGTGAAAGGTAACTGCGTAATTTTATTATTTGCCATGAATTTTTACAATGAGAAGTTACAATGAATAAAATTATTCACAATTTTCCCTCTCATATCATGGAACCCAAATACATCAGCTTCCCTACAGTAGTGGATGATATTTCGTAACTTTACTCACTATTTGATTTTACATATCGCCAACATGTCCAGCATAAAAATCATCACGAAAAATATGTTACTTACATTCCATTTTTGAACAATATTTCGCTCTTTGAAGTCATAATTTACGTCAAAACTCGAACCAGTTGTAAAAACTGAAACAACATCAAGAGGTAGATCTTTCACTGAAACCAATAATGGAGTTGAACTGTACTGTAGTCTCATGTCCTGGACAAAATAATTCAAGAACGCTGTTTGTTCTAGCTAGATCAATCAGCATACAATGAAACAGTTTTGAAGCCTTGCTTGAATGAGATTTGGAGGCCTTTGACCTGAGATTAGTGCCGTGAATTCCGTCCACACTCCATTATTATTTGGAGCTAATGGTCGTTGCTTGAGAGTTCTGGTGCGAATACTAAGAGCTTGCTTATTCCATATGGACGTGACTAAGCACCAACCTACGCAAGGCCAAAATCTCTGCGCGAGAATTTAGCTGCCCCAGGATTTCAAATGACGTACGGAAGAGACTGCAATTAATCATGTGACGTGCTACAGTTCAGTTTTTCAGTCTGGCCTTACATCTGGAGTGAAGATGTTACGTGTTGGATTGTTGTTGAAGTACAGTTAACGTTTCCATTCAGTTTTGAAGAGATCATTTGAATACAATAATATTATACATTGTATAGATGTATAATACATCATCCAATGTATAATAATACATTTGAATTCAATTATATTGTGGTTTGTGAACTCCATTTAATTGCAGCTTCATTGCAATTTATAAATGAAATCAGTACTTCCCAAGTTCAGCAGAAATTAGATTGACAAGTATTAAAAGTGCGAGTTGTGTTCTGCTTTTGACTATATTTACAGGAAGTAGAAAATAAGGTTCTATCAGTATTAGAATGAAATTAAATTGATTTATTGTCCATCTTAATATTGATAATATTGTAATAGATAATAGTGTAACAGACCAGTGCAGAAATGTAAAAGTAAATGTACTACTGTATCAGAATGAAGAGAAGCCTATATGAATATTGATTCTATTGTGATAAGGAAGATAGAATAGAGTATGATACTAAATACGAATCTATTATATTGAAAAAACGTTTGGCGCATTCCTTTCTACTGTGCTTCCACCACTGCGGGATTTGATGCGAAATCTAGAGGAAACTCACACTGATACATGTCTGTTGCAATGATACTGTATTCCCAAATGATACAGTACTGAGCAAGCAAGCGGCGCTTTGCGCTGCCCAGGGGAAAAGGCGTAGTTTATGAATAGATTATGATACTGTATGATGTAATGAAATAAGACTGTAATTATTAAGGGTGTAAGGCCAGGGTGGTACAGTGCGAATTCAAAACTTATTTATAATTGATTGAACTCTAGTTTGCGTTTTTTTTTAAGTGATCATCAAATATCCCTGGGAATCGGGAACAATGACATTGAAGTAAACTAATGGGATCTAATTAGATGGGAAGTCTTGTAGACGAGATCTAGTAAGCACAATGTCACTCTTCATTTATCAGACATCCGGTTTCAACTAAATAATTATAATTTGACCAGCAAAACCGATTCATAAACTATCCTATGGAGAGGTTCAATCAATACGGGGTTTCTAGTGTACGAGTAACATGACAGCTGGTCGTTTAATTTATATTACTCATTGCTAAGTTTCACATATCCTTATAACAGCCATGGGAACAAACAATAAATCAGCGAAGTATTGAATGATTTTATTCAGCGATGGACAAGATTAAATCTTTGTCTTCAAATTTTGAAGAGTTGAATGCAAAACAAGAATCAAAAAGACGTGGCTTGTATTTTCAACAGTGCATTACAATTACGTCCCACCATACAGCCTGGTTTGCTCACGCATTGCTTTTTTCAAATTAGAATAGTTTGTCAAAAATGTTTGGGAACTAATTATTAACAAAGCATTATACGATTATTCCAGTGATATCAAGATTTGTAGGGGTGAATGCGAAACACGAATCAAAAAGCCACAGATTGTAATTACAATGAAAATACTCCACTTATTGTACTTTTTTTTAGTATTTCGAACATAGCATTGAAATTGAAACTAATACGTCTGATCATGCTGCGTGGTTTGCCATTGAAGGGTCATTGAACCCACCATCCACTTGAAGAGCAGTAATCAATGTTTGAATATCAGGAGCAGCCTCACACAACTCGTGGGAACATGAGTTAATTGAATGGTAATAATTGAATCAGCCTGCTCCCAGTGGACACTTGTGGCCTCCAGAGAGGAACATGTGGCCAAAGGGTTGCACTGGAGGGTCCAATTGATGTTATTGATATTGCTGTGTGACTGTAAACCCCTTGCGTGCTTTGAATCGGATAACTGAATCTGGAGTGTCCTTTACTTTGCGGAGATTAGCTGATTGTATTGATTTTGTAGAATGCGACTTGTTCATACTAGTTAGTTCCAGTTCTAGTTTTCCTTCAATAATCATGAACATGGTTATTATTGAGTTGTGTATCCATACTTTTTTCTACTAGTAAATACTTTTATACTTTTACTACTATTACCATTTAGCTAGTTGTTTCAGTATTAAATACTATTTACTACTATTAACATTTTGGAACCATTGACATGCCATATATTACCAAGCTCTGCTTGATTTTGTAGTGTAATTTGGCGCAAATCAAACTAAACTAAACTAACACTATTTAAAAACACTTTTAAGCAGAAATAACTTTCATTTTTGTCATATTTGATTTTATCTCATTTTAAACATAAATTAACGTACAATTCGAAAGAGATTCCAAGAAATTTCAAATGATTGTTAGGAACGGTACTTGGAAATTGTTAAGTATAGGTCTACATGAAAATTAATATATATTTTACCATTCCTATAGATTATTTTATGCTCGAACTACTATTTGAGGTTGGAAACCGACATTTACTTGAGTAAAGAACGTTTATAAAAATATAATCATGAGAGAGATTATTAAAATCGAAAGTATTCCACAAACTAAAATCCATTACTAGAATAAATATAATTATAATATGATCTATACGATAGCATAGTATATACTGTATACTTAATATTTCTTCTTCTTCTTCTTCTTCTTCTTCTTCTTCTTCTTCTTCTTCTTCTTCATCGGACCCTTCTGCCTCTCAGCGTCGGGTGGGTATACTTAATATACTATATAAAAATTATAAATATCCTCAAATAAGATTTAAAGATATCGTCACCTAAACTCTAGCTCTACATGAGGGGTGAATAGGAATGTGTCAGTATCACACTCTAGTTCCTCACTGATTAGCATATCATCACAGGAACTGTGTCACACCTCTGCGATATTTGCAGGGGTAATGACATTATGGATGATTGCAATATTGAAAGGGGTGTTACGATGACACGACAGATGAGCGGTGAATAGGAATTGAGCCATTCAATGCAGCCTATTGCCCCTAGCTGTGTCATACGGGTCGGGGGCCAAGGAGAGCTCTTTTCACAGATATAATAGGGCTTGATATAACTGATAGGACTGGATATGGACATAGGACACTACTGACTATTTGGAAATTTTGTATACTCGAAATCTATGTGCATATAGAATATAGACGTAGGAATATACTATACTGACTTATGTGTAGAAATCTTATTGATGTTGTGGAACTCCATAATGTGGTGTAGCCACGAAACCGCGGTCCAGTGCTGAAAATAATAAAACAGTGGAATTGACAATATCCTTTAGTGTTTTATTCTATACTATACTGGTTGAATTGAATTTGAAGAAAACAATTGTCTTTTTATTGACTGTTTACATTATTCTGTCAAGAATTAAATTCTCTACGAATTGTATTAAATACTTTTCCTTTATAGGCAATTTAACGGAGTTATTGTAGTCCAAACGCAAAAAAAGTGTTTTTCAACCCCAATCTTGTGTACTCTACCCCAATTTTCTCCTAAACTATTGGAGATACAGTTCAGTGACAGGTTTTATTCGATTTTTCAGCTCATTTTACATAAAACCTATCTAATAATCTAACTCAATTAACGCCCTAAAATATCCAGTGTAAGTTAATTTCACCGAGAGAGCTGAATTCCAGGTGGAATCTTTCACTCTGTATGTATAACTCGCAAACGAAGCATTTCCGGACCCATGTTTATAGGTACTTTTTCCATTATTTTGGTGTCAGGAATCAGTATGAGAAGTTTGGCAGATTCCTCCTGAAACACCCTGTATATGTTTGTTGCTAGTAAATCTCTTTGTCTGTGAACAGCAAATAATAACTGTTATCAACTAATTAATAATTATTCATTAATTCATTCTTACATAATACTGTACAAGATTCATAAGCAGTTCTTCTTCTACTGTAATACGGTCCCTCCACAGACAAAAACACAGAAGTTCTCTTTATAAGAGGGCAGCAGCTGAAATCCTTGACAGGATAGGAGTAGATTGTCTATACAGTATAACACTATTCTATAGTCTCTGTAGATAGAAAAGTGTAGTATGGGGAGTGACGCAGGAGAAGATATGGATTATTTTGGAGAGGTGATATGACATCAGATGGCGAGGCTAGCGCAGCCCCTCCTCCCACCCCACTACCCCCTCTCTACAGCTGTTGAAAGGTGGGGCCGGCGGCGCTCAGCTCTCAGCGTCGCGCCGTTGCTCAGTTTGTGTCAAACCGTGACGCGGAGTGTTTGTGTTGCTAGTCGTCGTTGTCAGTGAGTGTCGTGTCGTGTTTCAGTTCTAGTGAGTGTGCCATGTGACATATTATTATCTCCGTGATGTGGACAAATGATGTCGACGAGGATAGCCAAGGATGTCGGTTGTTGGCCGTCAGATCACTGGTGGATACACCTTGTCGCACAAGTGTCACGTCGGTCAGATTGCAGGTCGACGATCATGATGCGTCGGTTAGAACGGAGGTCGATCATGCGGCGTCGACCACCCGTAAGGAGCGGGAGAAACAACGGGCGTCGCGGCGCCGTGGCGCTATGCGAAGAGCGTCGTCGCTACCCCGCTACAACAAGGTCACTGTCAAGGTAGGGGATGATGTTTGAATTTAAATTTATATGCGCAAGTGATGCTGTTTGAAGATATGATTGATGATGTAGGCAACCGGGGGAATATTGAGGGTTGTCTGAATATGCTCTTATGATGTTGTCTTATTTTCTAGCTTTGTAATGTTGCATATTATTTCTTGAATACTTCGAAGATTATAGACTCAAATCGTATTATTCACTCAAATGATGACTATTATTATAATAATAAATTTTAAAACATTGTGAATAAATTTAGAGTAGGAACAGCATTCACTTGAATATTTTGAAGTCTATTGAAGACTATTAATTTTGAAGACTTGTTGCACTTGGAACTTCATTGTCACTCTGCCAAGCACGTCATGTTATGTAGCTGAACGGCTTATGAATGACTAATTCATTAATAGATGCATGATGAATGCTTCAATAGTTGTTTTCAATTGAATGCCTCTCAATTGTTTCAAATTGGAATGTATCGTGCAGTTTTTTTCAAGTATACTATTGAAATAGAAATAGCACTCTTTGATTACATAGACTGATGGCTGATAAGAATGAGCTTCTTGTGATAAGCTAGTTTAGTCTATATATGCTAATTCAGTTCAGCCCAAGCTAGTCAAAATCAAATGAAATCAAATTTGAAGATGGAAGGAAATGAGATATTGCAACTATACAGTAATAATATGGCATTAATTAGGAATTTCGTTCAATTAATTATTATCAAATCAAATTTTTAAAATCACTTCACTACACAACAAATCATATTACACCAACAATGATCATCAATGACAGATTAGTTCGTCTATACAAAGAAAAAAATATTATAAAAGGCTAAGTTGAAATAATAATACACTATTCATTGAAAAAAGCAAACCAATTTCATGGGGTCTACGGAAACTTGCCAAAAAATTGGTTTACACTTTCCACAGCAAACATGAATAAGAGAAATTTAATTACTTTCAATGACCCAAGGAGACTATTAAAGCAATAATATAATAATAGGAACAACATAATTCATTTATTTTATTGTATCAATTATTATTCTTGAATAATTTTTCATCTTATTCTGATAAAGACGGCTTATCACCATCCCAATAATATCTTCATGAATTGTGTTCCAATTGATAGATCCTAACAATAACATAGCATCGACTTTCAACAAATTGGAGTCCATTCTAATGACGTAATGGCTTCAGCCAATGAGAGCGCGTTGTGGGCGGAGACTTCAACTCGCTCGTGATTGGTCGACGCTGTGTAGACCTGTCAGCTGACATTAAAATGGCTTCCACCAATAACTCGATTCTGCATCTTTGAAGATTAAGCGTAATCCAATTAACTATTTCCCACAAAACGAAAAATCTGAGATTCCAATTGGATTCATGAAGATCAGTTTTATTCTATGATCGTACATTATTACTATTAGCATTATCACATTATTATATGAATGGCGTAGTGCTTAGGAAGATAATGAAACTTATATGCATTTACCCCACTTGCTAAATCATTGTAACTAATTGTTCAGGTCTTGTGGTTTCTGCTCAATGTTTTCACTAATCCCATTCCAAACACGAAAAATCTCCGTTTCTTCTAACAATATTTCTCTTCGTTGTTCCATGATTGAGTTTTTCATTGCACGATCATGGAAGGTCTTTTAATAATTAACATTTTTTAGTTTCCTCGTTTACCAGACAACTGCTTTCGAAGACTTTCATTCTGTTGGAAATCGAAATTTACTTTGGAATGCAGTTAATTTTTAATTTGAAAGATTGTGGTAAAACATTGATATTTTAGGTCAACTTTTACATCTCATTTCAATGATTCGTAATTGGATTTATACAGAATTAGGCTGCACTGGCTTAATTCATCAGTTATTTTAAATTCATGAACTCGATAATCCTGGCATTCTCATGTGATAGCTATTCATATCAGTTTATCATTACTCATGCATTTATTCATTCAATTTTGATTGTGATCAATGTATCCACATTTCCTTCAGGCAATATCCTCTTTGAACCTTCATTTTATTGTAGGCATTTCTGAATATGAAGGATCAGAAATATTATACTGTATTAATATCGACTAGCATTATTCATTTTTTTTACCAAAGGGACTATGTTAAGGCTTGCAAGCATGGTTCGTGTCTATTGATAATCTAGTAATAGAGACTATATAATATTATATTATGTAGTAGCGAAACGTGGTATACTTATTTGGTCATCGCCGGGTATATTTCCTATGTTAAAATAAAATTCAAGTTTAAATGTCTGACAAATTGGTAGTTTTTACAAATTTATCAATTTGTAATGACAATTTGCGTAGTTATTATTCCAGTAAACAAAAAATATACTCAGTTATATGAGCTTGAATAAGAAGGATCTTCAAGAACTGATATTTGTTATTCAAATTCACTTGAATTCACCCTACTGTCACCTTTCATTGTAGTTTTTCGAAGGAGACGAAAAGCCGTCGGTCCTTACTGCCTAAAAACATTCGTCAACTCTCAACATCATCCCTCTCATTACCCTCGCACAAGCCTAGAGCTCATGTGGGCATCACCCTCAGAAAAAGTGAAACAGAAGTGTTTATCGATTGCTTCATGTTTTCACTCTTGTTTACAATTAATTAATCAATGTTGGTTGTTATGAGTTATGATCATTTTTATTCCAAGTTCTCTCATGTAAAACAATTGGACTCGATATTTTATTCTTGTTGCTTGAAATAGATGCTTTCCACATTTGTTGCATTGAAACATTGAAACATTTGAAACATTGTTGCATTATAGATTCTCCAAGAAAAAGTCCAGACTACCATGAATTTATTCATTCTTCTCGCTTCATACAATGGAAAATAAGTCAGCAAAACGCCTCAATGAACCCAATTGACACCAACTCATGAATCGAAAAGTGAACAAGAATAACATCCAGACTTGGGTGGAAATACCGTGAATGGACCCAGCTAAGGACTTTCTGAAAGAGAAAGGTCCCTGAAAAAGCTACTTTCAATGAAGTTGACACCAGCCTGGCTAATGTCCAAGTACTAAATACACACAAGTGAGTTATTAACTCACGTTCAATACCGCATGCACTGTCAAATGCAAACCATGGCAAGGCAACATATCTGTCTTGACAATTCCCTCTCCCAAAGCTGTCTCTTTCTCTCTCTCTCTCCCACACACAATCTTATTTTTCAGTTTTCAGCATCTTATCAAACTCAGAGATCAGACACCAACATATTCTAGCTCATCATTGCTATGAAAGTAGCTTCTAGCTCATCAGACCATGAAAGTCAGCGTTGAGCACCAGAGTTCAACTTGCATGGAATCATCAATATTTCAGATTTATTCCCTACCCAGGCCCCATCTGTGAATATTAGGTGGTACACCGTTTATTAGTATAATATACACTATAATGTAGTAATACTGCATTAGTAGTGCCGTATTAGCTTAGTAGCATTAGCTGATAGTAATTTTTTGAAAATAACCGCCTAGCTGCCTTTATATTGTAAAATACTATTACCGTGATAGGTATATCTCTTCATAGTTCTCTGTAATAATAATAATAACATACAATATTACAAATATACAAAATTAGCAAAATATTAGTTGCACCTACCAACTTCCTACCTTACCCTGGCTATTCCCATTGGAAATATTAACAGCCTATTTGAAAGAAGGTTTCAATTAAGTAATCTCCCATTCCTTAGATAATCATAGCTCTATATTAAAGTTTCGAACCCTCGATCAAGTTGGATAGATATTGATGATCGACAATATTAGGAATCTCTTGACAAGGTCAAGTTGTGTTCAGTTGATTTATCGATGTATCACTGTCTAATCAAGAGAGGGGTTCCTCTTTATAAATTCATCTCCTTGCCATATCTGACATGATGTCTGGGTTAACGTTGTTCAGTCACTTTGCATCTCAAGCCTCTTTCTTGGTTAGTTCCGCCAGTTGACACGAGATGCGCTAGGAGTAGCTTGAATCCTATATTCTAAGCGGAGTTGGTGAATTGTCAGGAGAGGGGAGATTATCTACTTCCCCTCTCTTAGCTCACTTTCGCACGCACACAACCAGCCGGCAGCGGCCGCCAGCCGGCAGCGAGTGTCACAACGTCACAACATAAATACAGTATTTATCAATACGATCTACGATTCACAATAATATGAGTATTAGTGCCACTGGCCTGCCTGTCTAGTCAGTGAATCACCGGTACTGCAACCGCCTGGTGCAGTAAACCATCAGCTCCTACTCTCTTACTCACGTACACGTACATATTATTTTATGTTGATTAGAAATAAATGTGATAAGATATCTCTCAAAAATATATTTTGAAAGTTATAGAACACTTCATGTTTTCGTTAGTATGATCATTGGCATTGCGCATTCCAACGTACAATGTCATACAATCATAATATAACTGATCTGAATAAGTCGGTTTCGTCAACATTTTAACATGTTATCTAAATGTAAATAGTCAATAAGTTTATACTTTTTTCTCAGTAATTATCTCAAATATAATTAAAAGTAGGTATGTCCATCTGTCACTTTGTTGGATACTGTACATTTCAACCTTTTTTATTTATCAAATAGAGTAAGTTTAAAAATATACTTTATTATCAAATAAACTTATAAGATTTAAATCTGAATTGAACGGTTCTGCAACGTGACATACAGTTAGAGATTGATTCAGTCGGAAAAAAATAAAATAGAAATAAATTGAAAAAGTATTAATTTATTCCAAGCGATGTTCAGTCAAAAAACATTTTTTATTTTACACAGATTTGTACAATATCGAAGTAAACAAAACCCATTAACAATAATTTGATTTCCAAGTTGGTTCCTATGTAAAAATAATAGATATTTATGTAAATACAGTAAATATTTACATAAAAAACCAAATTTAAATTTTTATATTTGGAACAAATTTTAAGACAAACCTAAAATGAGGGTATGGCTAGCCAGTTGTTGAGATAATGAGCCAGAATTCATTGGATTTAATGATGCCCACAGATAGAAAAAACTTGAAAAAGCATTTGTGTAAAAATTACTTAAATTTTCAAAAACTATTTTACATACAATATTTCGTAGTTCCTTGAGCTGAGAAAGAGAACTCTCTGAAGGTTTGAGAGTTTATCTGAAATGCTTTACTTCAAAATACTTGAATATTACTTTAAAACTTAAAACTAAAACACTACTTTAAATACTTGAAAAGTAGTGCAGCATTTCAGCATTTCATTTGCACTACTTTCAAGCATTTAAAGTAGTGTTTTAATTTTCAAGTTTTAAAGTAGTATTAAGTATTTTAAGTAGTGCAGCATTTCAGGTAAACTCTCCAAACCCTTCAGAGAGTTTTTCCCAGCTCATGGAACAGTGAAAGATTGTATGTAAAATAATTCTTCAAAACTCAACATTCACGAATCCTTATAAATTACAGCTTAGTTTGGAATAATGGAATATGGAATTATGAAAACTTGAATAGGAATAATGTTCAAATATTATTTCCTGCATAAAATAGAAATAAAAATTACAATCTGTCCCCAATGTAGAGCGATTTTCAATGTTAGTGACTGGAAAAGAGGTGTCTTCACGAAGTAGCCTATAAGCTATTCTGAATCAAAGGGTAGATAATTATGATTGTAATTCACAGTTTGAATAAAACTAAAACTTTTATGATAAAATTGGAAAATCGCTTTTCGAATTTCCTGCATTCAGCATACAATGAAAACGAGATATTTCTTGATTTGATTTAAAAAAAATTAGGTATCCTTAGTTCTAATCTACCTGTTACGTGAAAATTGTAGCCTATATATTTGTTCAGAGATTGCCAAACTTATCAGGATTCGATTGAAAGATTTTTCCCGAATGATGAACAGAAATTCAAAGTTATGTACCTATGTTTAACATAATTATAAGTTATTTTTGGGGAACTTGGGATGATTCGGCGCGGCGGAACACCCGAAAGAAAATCTCTCCGCCACAAAAAGCCATGAGCAGAATAAAATTCAGTAACTTGAGACAAAACTCTTTGAATAATATTCATGATTCGTGAAAGAGCAGTTTTCTACATCTCACCTTGGACAATAAATTGTTACTTGTTAGTGCATATACTGTACACACTCACACCGCACTCCACACTGGTTTTACGTGATTTCGGTTTTCTTTCCAGTATGAAAACGTTCAAGAAATTTCCACTGGAGTATTTTTTAATACAGTCTGTACATCATTAGCTTTGTTTTGATATGTTTTTTCTCGATTAATGTAAGAATGAACAAGTTATCGAATTTACAAAAAAATGGTACTTTTTTATGAACGATATGGGAAAGTTGTTTCAGTTTGGAAAGATACCTTTTTTGAATTTTTAAGAGTAGTTCATTAATTAAGAGCAAGTTCATTGATTTTAAGAGCAGTTACATTATTCAAGCCCATGACATTGAATATTATGTTGAATAATTTTGGCTATATCTGAACAAACATATACGATTTTCACGTAAATGCAGATTTAGAACTAAGATAACCTATTTTTTTTAATCAAATCACAAATAACTCGTTTTCTTTGTAACAGATGACTGAGAATAGGCACATATCTGTTCTCATTGACGTTCATAATCAGTAACGAAGTCAGTTCTTTTCTATTATTTTTTATATTCGTGGTACATTAAATACAACTTAACATATAATGTTTTACATATCTCCCATTAGGGAAAACTGATGATTCAAGCAAGGTGGAACACCTGAAAGGGTCTCTCCGCCAAAAAGCCATACGCTTAATAATAATAATAATTGAATCCCATTATTCGATCCCGGCAACCTTCTATCCCGCCAAAAACTTCTATGAAATGGCTCAATTTTTTACATGTATACAATTTTAACCCTGAAGCATAACTTTTTCATAACAGCACCTAATATCATTTTAAAATCTAATCAAATAAGCCCCAATTTCATACCAGAGTTACTGTTAAAGGCGGCCCAACAGATTGCGAGGTATAGCTCTTTAAAGTTCATCTATCTATGTTAATATAATACATAATAAGCTATTTCTTGCTAATTCTCGTGAAAATCATGTGCAATAGCAAAAATGAAGTGAAGTCATTGCGAGAAATCGATTGAGATGCATTGATAGAAAAATGGTTCTCGGTTCAAGAAAACTAATGAACATATTTCTAGATCCGCCACTGGAAAGTATAGAATAAGAAGGGGTTCAGTTATATTTTCTTCTTCGCATATACCGTACAACTGATGTCAAAATGTTTACACAGGACAATTCCAAGCACAAGCAGAGAATGTAGAAGGAGATAAAACAGAGCTTCTGAAATATTATATGAATAGACTAGCTGAGTAAAATGAATTGCAAACTGATTACAATCTGATTCGAGGGACTATTTATGATAAATTGTTGGAAAATATAATCCTGCACACAATATCGTGTAACAGCTTCTTTTCTATAGAACAATAAGAAAAATTCAGCAATACATAATACAACTTCAAGCTGATATTGATACGAGTTCAGTGAACAAGTATATCGACACTACTCTGTAATAATTAAAGAACACATTAAACTATTAATGTGTTCATAAAGTATACATTGTAATATATCAATTTGGAAATTTGTAAATGTACTAAAAGTTATATCTTAGACATTTTCTTGTTAAACGCTGGCATAAAAGTCCTTAGAAGAAAATGAAAATATATGCGATCGTCAAATATCATACTATTTCAATCTGTTAAAAGATAACATCCAAATTATAGCAGTTACAATTAAAATGAATATAAAATTATTTGTAGAGAATGACACAAGGAATCCATCGATATCCATTTCGTTCCGAAATTCCGATTAGAACTTGAGATATAGACGATTGTATAAATAAGAAAAGTACCATTCTTTGTAAATTATACTACTTTTTTATGTTGACATCAATCGAGAAAAACATATCAAAACAAAGCCAATGATGTACAGAATGTATAAAAAAATACTCCAATGGAAAATTCTTAAGCGTTTTGAAACTGGAAAGAAAACAGACAGAAAATTGACGACGCTTGCAATAGTATGTAAGCAATAATATTAGCCTATAAGTAAGCTGAGATGAACAAGGCGAGGTAGAACAATCAGAGCTGACTGCAGTGTTCAGCTCTGAGCGTAGTGAAGGAGAAGTCTGCTGTGTTGATAGGAAGGCAGTGGTAGGGAGAAATTGAGAGTGTGTGTATGCGCTTGCTCGCCCCTGCGCGTATGTGCACTGTACACACTCACATTGACGCCACGCTGATTTTATGTGATTTTCTTGTTTTCTATCCAGTTTCTAAACGCTTGAGAATTTTCCATTGAGTATTTTTTTATACATTCTTGACATCATTGGCTTTGATCTGACATGTTTTTTTCTCGATTAATGCCAAAATAAATAAGTTATCGATTTACAACAAATGGTACTTTTTTATTTATGAACGATATGGGAAATAAAATGTTTCAGCTTGGAAAGATACATTTTTTTGAATTTTTAAGAGTAGTTCGGTTGATATAGTTGAAACCGCTCAAGAGCTGGAAAGCTAACGGAGTTAGCACTTTAAAGCGCCATAGCTCGCTTATTAGACCACTTACAAATTTCAGGTGGCACTTTTTCTCACTCTTATAATGATCTTAACAAGTATGTTTAAAAATATTATCCAATTTAAATAAAAAAAAATTTCGACCGAACAGCCTTAATGCACTCTACTATCTTGTAATGTAATTGAATTTCTATTATGAATGATTGCTCACTGTCCTTACCAAAGATATAGATCATTATTCATGTCTCACAATTTGATGAATGCGTTTGGATCCCCTTTCATCAAAAATATGTTTGAAGTGTAGGGTTTCCAAAAGATGAAATATTAAAAAGAAAAATTTATTAAAACGTTTTGAAGTGAATATGGATGTTACAAAAATATTTCTACTAAATGAATATAGTAAATATATAGTGCAATAGTTTTTGTTTGTCAATGGCTCAACAGCCCTATGTGGGCTTAGGCCTACCAGCTGGTTGCCAGTTTCATATCCACTTGACTGAATCAGCAGATATGGTGCGATAGTACTATAGTAAATATTGAGTGTTAAAAAAGGAGTAGACTGTACTAAGGAGAAATTCATGATGTCTGAATTAGCCTATTTCAGAAGAAATCATTCAAAAACTACTTGGGATTTTAAAAAAGTTCCAAATGAATTCCATGTACGGTAGTATAATAGGCTGATATAAGTAAGTTAACTGATTAATTGTGATGAAAGAAACAAAAGTTTTCATTCGAGTGAAACTTCTGTTTGATCCAGGAACATCCCAATTAGATTCAAGCACGAATCAATCAATATAAACAGTCAGTTGTGGAAAGAACTTGAGAAAGATCGCGATACCAATATTAATTTAATTTGAAGTATCATGCAACCGGAACTAGTACGATTGGAATTTTTGTTTTAATTATTTAGTCCTTGCGATGAACCTTGATTCTTCACTAGCCAACTTATTAAAAAATTGTTCAGACCGTATTATTTTTGTCGGCCAAGATTGAGTTTAATTAATCGAGTCTAGTATTGAAGTTATTTAATTCTGATCATTTTAAGGATGGACTTTTAATTGAATCTTATGTAATAATTTATCCTTGGATATATTTTGTAACTGGAGACTCGCAGTACAAGAGTGTCAACCTAATCTCAGCAAAAAACTCAATCAATCTTAGAAACTCATTTTCCTGTTATTTTAGTGTCATCACTTTTTGACCAAGGAGACTTTATTTCGTTGTACGAGTATAATAAATTGAAGGCTATGTTAAAGTCAGGGAAATAAAAGTAAGTTCTTCTCTTACTCTTATACTCTTATTCTCTTATATATTCTTATACTCTTACTATATATTATATATTCTAATACTCTTATTCTCTTATACTCTTATACTCTTACTTCTCTTATACTCTTTAGTCTAGACAATGCTGCTTGATTGAAAAAATGCATATTCCTGAAGAATTTACTGTTCACTTTATCAAAGTAGTAAAGGTGATACCGTTGTAGATATTTATGTTGAAATACTAGAAACTGAGACAATCTCATATTAATTGAAATTACGAGATATCGATGTCGGTTATTACAAATTATTATAAATCTACAGTGAACCATAGAAAAATAAACTAGAGGTAACTAGAATCAACTAGAAGTTGATTTGTAGTAGTTAATCTGTCTATGAGTAAACTAAACGCAAAGTAACCAGCAGCAGAATATTAACTATATGGGGAGCAATATGATTGGCTGTTGACTGTCCTTTCAAGGCCTGCCATTGGTCAAGACTAGCCACGCCCATAGTGGGAAGCTCATTCAAACATTATCAGATACACACTCCAATGAAAATCAATAATTATCCACGAGTAACAAATGGAAGAACATAACATGCTTCTAGAAATGAATTCAGGTCAAGCTCAAAACAACAAGATAAAATACAATTTAATAGACTTATTTATTATGTAACTAATTTAGTGGTATTGCACTGGCTAGAACAAATCTGTACAATTTAACTGATATTGGGATAGTTTTTATTACCCTATTGGTTATCTCCAAAGCTTTTTGAATGTTTAAATCACTCGCCTTTTTCATTGGCATGCAGAGAACCAACATTTTCGATAGCCTTGAACTTTTGATTAAACTTTCTGAGAATCTTAGATAATGATGTTGGACGATGATGATGGACTTAGATAATGATGATGATGTCTTATCTATGATGTTGATTTAGCAGTTGATCATTTCTATTCAGTTATTTATTCATGTTTTGATGTTACTACTCCAAAAAGAAGTGTCTGTGTTAATAAGTCAAGGTATCCTCCTTGGTTTACTAGAGATATCATACAGATGATCAAGAGGAAAGATAAATGTGCTCGGAAGAAGAAGTTTTCTTCTTATCATAGGGATCAGTTTTTTAATATTAGGAGAGAACTGAAGCTTCTGATATCTAGGTCCCATGATGAGTATGTGAATAGGGTTCAGATGAATGTCAGGGGTGAGTCAAAGGAATTTTGGAGGTTTGTAAATAGCAAGCGTGATGCTAAGGGGATCTGTGAAAGAATGCACCTGGGTGACAGGGTCTTTGTGGGTTCTGAATTGCCGGATGGTTTTGCCGAGTACTTCAAGTCTGTTTACACTCCAATAACTGGCATCTGCAGGGATGACGTGGGTCAGGATTATGAGGCCAATGGGATTAGGAGGAATTTGGCTTCCAGTTCCTTGTCCATCCCGTCGGTTTCTGTTGGAAGTATAAGGAGAGCAATAGATAGGATGAAGCCACCTACTACTCCTGGGAAGATGGGATTCCTGCGTTCATAGTAAAGGGTTGTAGGGACTTGTTGGTTGATCCGTTAAAATATATTTTGATTTATCTCTGGCTAAGGGCATGATTCCTGCAAGGTGGAAGATTTCAAAAATCATACCCATCTTCAAGTCTGGTAGGAAGGATTTAATCACTAATTACCGTCCAATCTCCCTGCTTTCTGTTTTTGCAAAGGTTTATGAGCGTGTGTTGTATGGTGAGATTTTGTGGTACTCCCGGCCTCTAATGTCTGACTGTCAGCATGGTTTTCTTCCTGGTAGGTCTGTGGTGACAAATTTGTTGGAGTTTACAATGGATATTTCAAGGGCTATGGATTCTGGAGGAGAGGTTGATGCCGTCTACACTGATTACGCAAAGGCGTTTGATCGTGTTGATCAGGGAGCACTGTTGAGAAGACTTGATGACTTGGGATTTTGTGAAGAGCTTGTTAGTTTGTTCAGGAGTTACTTGTTCCATCGCAATAACTATGTTATGGTCAAGAATATTAGGTCAACTCCCTTTTTTAGTACATCTGGTGTTCCACAGGGTAGTGTGCTGGGGCCTCTTTTGTTCCTCTTGCTGATAAATGAGCTGCCACTTCAGATGAGAAATGCTAAATGTTTGATTTTTGCAGATGATGTGAAGCTCTACATGGAGATAACTAATTACAATGATTGTGTCTTGTTGCAGCAAGATATTGATAACTTGGCTAAATGGTCTAATATCAATGGGCTTGAGTTGAATGTAAAAAAGTGCAAGTGCATGTCTTTCTCTAGAAGGGCTGAAAGGTTAAACTTCTCCTACAAGGTTCATGGTATGGATTTGGATAGAGTTGATTCTTGTAAGGATTTAGGTGTTGTTTTTGACAGTGGTCTTAATTTTCAATGCACATAGACTCTACCATAGCCAAGGCCAACAAAATGCTGGGCTTTGTTATGCGGAACACAGCTGACTTTAATAATATTGAAGCAATAAGCACTGTATATAAGTCTCTTGTAAGGAGTGTGTTGGAATATGGTTCTTTGATTTGGAATCCTCACACTAATGTATTGACTCAGTGTCTTGAAGTAGTGCAGAATAAATTTTTGAGGTTTCTCTACTACAAGCGTTTTGGCCGGTCTTGTCCTCTGGGGTTTCCTACAGACCGTTTGAGAAAAGACATTTCACTTTGTCTCATTGAGACTACGACGAGAGAGAGACTCATTGATTTTTGTGCATGGGCTGATTGGAGGTCGTTTTACTTCTCCGGCTCTTCTTTCCTTGATCAATTTCCATGTTCCTTCATTTTATTCCCGAAATTGTCCTACATTTGATATCGTCAGGAGTAGAACGGTCAGTGGTTTTAATGCTCCTTTGTATAGGCCCCTCAGATTGTATAATAGGCTGATTAATGTAGTGGATTTGTTTGGATTGAATAGTGCGTTTAGGAGGGATTTGAAGAGGGTATATGTATGTTGATTGATTCATTATTTTTTCTAGTACTTTTCTTTGTAATTCAGTGGGTTGAATGTCTGCTTAGGCCTACTTTTTTTCACTTTTTTTTTTCTTAGATTTTATTGTATGCATTTGCTATTATTTATTGCTATTAATATGCTTATTATTAGTGCTTAATGCTTATTAATGCTTACTATTATTATATTCTACCTACTATAATGCTTTATTCTATAATATAATGCTATACTATAATGCTATATTCTAATATTATATTAATGCTTATTTACTATTTCTACTACTTACTATTATTATTATGTATTTGTAACTTCTTATTTGTCTTATTCTTGTTTGTATAATTTTATTTTATGTGTTATGAGGGCAATAATATTATTTAATTCCTGGTGCCCTCAACTACGCATTTTTCAAATAAATAAATAAATAAATAAAATGTTATCTCTTAAAATATTTGTCGAAATTTTGAAAGCTTCTATCAATAATAATTTAAATTAGACATGATTTATTGCAACTTTGCTATCTACATAATAATTTGGAAGAGTAATGTACTTTGCAAGCCATAGCCGTCAAGAGGTATGTTATAAAATTAGTAGGTTTAGTGATCTGATCTAGCGTATCGTGGTTGGTAGTTCGGTAGGTTGGTAGGTAGTTGGTTGGTAGCGGCTTTGGTTGGTAGGGAGACACGAAGGTAGTTCTACCTCGCCGTGTATAACCTATGATTCCATTACGTTGAAGTTATATTTCACTTTACAAAAGTTTACTAATTTTGAAAAATTGTCCTTTTGATATATGAAGGTATTTAAAAGTTTATAAAACAGTAACACATCACAAAACCACGAAATATTCAGGAAAATATTGAATTATAGTGATGAACACTATAGTAATACATAACTTTATTTTTGATGCAACTTCCAGCACCAAGCATACATAGTAACAGAATAGCAGTGAAACATCAATTATTGTAGCTTATCGACTAAGATTACAGTATCGATCTATGAAGTAACTAGCTTACATCGATGTATCGATGATTTATTACAAAGGATAGTCTGTCTTGCAAGCTCTGTCTCCAGTCTTCAAGCACAGTATGTTAGAATGTGTTTGAAATGTATTCAAAATAAATTAATAAAATGAATGTATCGGTCCAGTTGACAAGTGCAGTCTTTTTGAATAACATTATAGTCGACATTACAGTGTTTTGTAGTAAGATCCAGTCTCATGTTTTTGAAATCTGTGGTGACAGGCAAGTGTGTTGGTCAGTCTGTGCGCGCGTAACAAACAAACATTTGTCTGTTTCACCAAAGAGGATCTTAGAAAACATCTCTTTGTTTCCTTTGTTTCATCAAAGATGATCCTCTTAATTCCTCTTAACATCCTCTTTAATTTAACCAACACTCCCCCCCCCACACCATAACTAGACTCGCTTGATTCAGACTTCATCCTGAAAATCCTACTCTTGTGGATAAGTGGATAAATTTTGGTGGATAATTTTAATTTTTTCTAATAGTAGACTTTATTTGCGTAGTTTTCGTCCCTCCACTACTCTTCTACAGCCATCAGTTCTGTACCTTCATCCACCTCCTGTTTCAAAACCAGTTCTACTTCACAAATCTAAATGTTCAGACTATAATTAGGTGATGATGTACTTGGCACACTGTGATGTCATTAAATACGGCTTCAGTTGGTCATAAATTGAAGCCAACATATGGCTTGCTAGTGCAGTCAGAGAACTTTGTTGACTCTTGGAGGATAAATTTTAATCACCTTCTGCAATGTACATGCTGAACATTACCTTGCCGGTAAGCGAGTTGAGAATATTGTCTGGCATTTAAATGCTAGGTTAAATGCTGGTTAGCATTTGAATGCTAAACCAGTCTCTGAAAGCGGGAGCTGCATTGGCTCAATACAGAGCCTACCTCACATACACCATCACCATTCATGAACGTTTCTCAATCGATGTGGACTAGATCCATTTTAAATTTGATTCCAATCGAAGCTTTGAACGTGGATTATTATTTTTTTCATTTCTGTTAATTCCGTGGCGAAGCGTGGTATACTTATTTGGTCTATAAGTATACCACCAAATAAGTATACCACGCTTCGCCACTAGTTAATATCAGGACAATATGCAATATTAGCACAGATAATGCAGAAATAGTTCAAGTGATAAGTTTCTTCAACATAAATATTGTTGATAAATTTTGTTGAAATTGTCAAATTCCACTTTAATAAACACTAATCTTCTTCATTTTCTGTTATATTTGACTTCTTATCTGAGAATGTTGCAAATGTGTTGTTTGCAATAATCATATTATACAAATAGGTCCTGCTAGTAGGCATGACATCTCATGTACATCTCTATAGTCCGATTCACGTCAAGAAGTCAGCATTGTTTATATGAGGAGCATTGATGCCAAATTATATTGACAGAGAAAGAGAAAACTGCACCAAACGTGTTTGTTGGGACCGTGAGCGACAACAATGCACAGTGCGGCAACAATGCACAGTGCGGCAACTATGCACAGTGCGAATCAGCAACTGCCTTGTGATGAACAAGGATAGCAAACTCCCATCTAAGCAATGCTGACTTCTTGACGTGGATCGCACTATAGTATTAATTTTCTGGGTTTACTGTAGATTTATCCAAGTAAGAAGTCAGAAGTGAATCCAAGTCACAAGTAAATTGCAGTTTGATTCGAATAACAGTAAAAATACTGTATTCATAAATCAGCATGCGGTATTGTATTGGCTCAATTCCAAATATATCTGTATCATATTTTTGTTCAATCAGTATCACATTACATTGATCATTTTGCATTACTATTCATAGTTCATGGGGAAATTAGTACGAGTACAACACATCTTAAATAAATTTTTCATATGCTGAAATATTGTATGAACAGTTGGTTTGTCCATATTCATCTAAAGAGATGAAATTCCAGGGGTTCGAATGTTCCATGCACTCAATTTTCAAAGCTGTATTATAATATTATAGTACCACGTGCGGTTGGCCGATTCTCAAAATTAATTAAATAAGAGTGGAGAAACCCTCCAGAAAACCGAAGCCTCTATAACCCACCCTTCTTTCCCTCTCAATAATTTATGGAAAAACGGATTTGTTTTTCTCGGGTCCAAGGAACTCTATGAACCTCTGAATTTTTAACTCTTGCAGCCTGGCCTACGGTGAAAGGGTTTCGTGATAAAAGTCAGTCTTGCTAGAAAATACAATAAGTGGAGAGAGAAGAAGAAATAAAGACGTATTACAGACGTGAGGTGGTTTCGTGTGGTTGTAAATGTTTCGAGTTCACTGTGATAGAATCCCAACCTTGAACTTTCTAACTTTCAAGCTTCTTATCGTTACTTCACGTTTGAAACAAAATAATAAAAATTGTAGGTCTTAATTGAAAACTACGTGGACAGGAATATTTGCTCAGAAAATTCTATCAGGCAGGAAGGATATGATTGATAGATTCACAGGGTAAAAAGTTGGTTCAAACATAAAACACAACTTTCCAAACTTCCTCCAAAAACAATTTTGATCGTAAAGATGGAAGGAAATGAGATATTGCAACTATAAAGTTGCTGTTAAATCATATTAATTAATTGAACGAGATTCCTAATTTATGCCATTTAATATTCTGGAGACTTCTGATAATGATTATAATAATAATAATTATTATTATTCTGTTGTCAATATTTGCAGTAGCAGAAGTCTGAAGAGAAAAATCCCGCTTATAAAACTTTTATATTTTATTCCCATTTTATCTCTCTGTCTTATTCGGTATTGTGTTGAACGAAAGAATGTAATAAAGTGGTTCGATCTTGGTCAATATCGTACTGGAGCCAAACCAATCTAAATGTCGCTCATTATCTCAAGTTTCTTGAACTCACCTCGTTTACCTTTATCATGCCCAAAGTAATATTATCACTAGATCACTAATACAAGAACCAGTACAAATTCAAAGTTTATCAAGATATTTCTTCATAGTAATATTTCTAACAAATAAGCAGTACTATAAAGAGTGGTCGGCCTCGTTAAAAATGATACACCGATCAAGATCCATGAGATTGGTATCATATTACACCATGAAATCATAATGGTTGTATACTATGTTATCCTGTATTATCTTTAGTGGGTGAATACGCTGTTTACAAACGCTTGCTTCAGACAAACTTCAAGCCTCTTATTTTAATTGTTAGGTTAAGATATCTATAGATAAATTATATATTGTATAGTCGAGTAATAGTCACGATATTTCATGTGTTAACCTATAGCCGATAGTACAACTACAACTTGTTTCCAGCGAAAGTCCTAAATCCGAAGACTTGTGCCTTTTGACCATAGTGAGCTGTTGCATTCTGGTTGGTTTATGAGCATGTTGCAATCTCCAATGTACAATAATTTGTTACCGCTGTGATGAAACCAAATAATGTCGTTACTTGTTGCAAGTGTAATGAAATAGTGGTGCTCACTTTCCAGCTAGTGATAGAACAGCGCACTTTGCTGAAGCAATTTAAAGTGTTACAACTGTTTCTAATTGTGTATGCTCAATAATAAGTACATATTCGATTATGAGTCATCGCTTTTTATGGAGATGTTATATTCAATATTGGAAATATTATGAATGATAATTTACTATTCCTGCTTGTCTTGACAACTTGTACGCTAGGACAAAATCTGTATAATTGTACAAGCCTTAGTCTGTATGAGTAATTAGATAATAATTTATTAAAATTCATGCTTCCTCTGAATAATTTTAAAAAATAATTTGAAGATGAAAGTCAATAAATTATCATTATTGAACCCTTGTTCTTCCAAATCCATTACTTTCCCCCATAATGTATCATAAAGCTTGATAAAGATTATTAGTTCCATCCTGTGTTCTTGATTTTAAAAGAGAAAAGTAATGTAAAAAATACAAGAAAATATCCTTGTTTCCATGAACTAGTGAGTGAGTGTTCTGGGATCTGGGTATTGTTTCCTCTCAAACAAAAATGTTGAATTTTGTTTCTCACAATATTTTTTCAATTTTTCAATCTTTTCTTATACAAGGCCTATCTCCCTAATTGCCTGTTTTCTCTCATTTTCAATTTGATTAGCAAATTTTTCCTGGAAATTAATTCGTTGAAAATACATTTCGTCTCGAGAATGTTGATATATCAAGGGAAAATAACAAAAAGATCATACCTTGTTCTGTTAAGTAGGATTATAACTCAGGAATATTACTGATTTGCTACTTTTTTCATGGTGTTGAGGTCTCCCATTATTCAAGCTCTATTTGCTAAGCTTTTATTATTACTTTTAACAACAATTAGTAAGGTTCCATTGAATTAATGATAAGGATCTCTTAATTCAGCTCCCACATTTAATTCCTAATTAGTGGATGATTTCGTTATGATATCTTTCTCTTGCATTAGCCTGCCACAAGTCATTTCTCCATATTGTTCCGCTCTAAGTGGCACAATGCTTACAGTCATGTAACGCGAAAAAATTCCCATGCAGTCTTATTAGTGCGAGCTTGTACGGTCATGAATTTATTAGAGTTTTTCACGTCCAGTTAGTTTGAGTGTGCGATTTGTCAAAAATAATTAGCTGGAATAAAAACGGGTTCTAATTGTTATTTCTAGGTTGAATTACTGTATTTTTTCAAATATATCATAAATACTGCTGTCATAGAACATGCTCCTTCAGTGATGTCTTTGGAAGTAAGGCTAGGCGTACACCGGTTAGTCAAGACAAGACGAGATTAGTCACGTTCAATTTGATTGACTATGTTGCAAGAAAACTATAGAAGAATTCCTATTACAATACAGTATTACTTATCTTGTAAAGCAGTTCAAGTTTCAAAATGTTTTACTGTAAATTCTCAATAATTGAATTGGAGTATTTACACTGACAATAGCTTGATTTAACAGAAGTAACAATCTACTTTGGCCTTTTGTGTCTTTGAGAATCGACTGACAAAGAAGGCACTATGAATTATATGGGTTTGAGGTATTCGAAGTATTAACAATTTTCTTACTGATAAAAACTCATGAAAAGAATATATTTCTGAGTGAGATAATTTTATTTGTATCAATAATGTTTTAGAAAATTGAAGATTCGCAGCACTAAAAGCATTTCGATTCAATAACTATGTAATATTGTTTATGCCGTTCACTATAAATCGAAATCCGCTTACAAGATTAATACCGGGAAAATCCTGGTGATAAAGTCAGCCATATCATCCATATTTCAAGTTATGATACAACTCCTTCCTAAGCCTGAATAGTGGTGACGTAGTATCACTATACTTGAAGAAATAGGTGTGCCAAGAGAGTAATTTGTTCTACTCAACGCATGTGTACAGACTTAAATTTCCATTTGTGAAGTCCGCCATTGTCATTCTCTGTATTTTGAGTAGATACCTGCTTGGTCATGAGCATTTTTCCTTCTCTAGTTATGTTCTTTTCTCAGCAGGAGTCTTCTGGAATGCCACCTATGTAAGGTGTGTACCTCGGAAACTCATATAATACCAATTGCTTTCTTTGTCAGTCGATTTTCAAAGACACAAAATGCCAAACTAGATCATTACTTCCGTTTCCTGTATTACCTTGTATTTAAAGAGTCGTGTGTTGATGCTGTAAAAATGTTAGCTGTGAAGGAACTTGTGCCGATCTAGTCATTCAGCTGTAGGTAGTAGATAGGTAGAACCAGAAACAATTAATCACTGCATTGGTTATTCAAATTGAAAAGCTGGACTGGAAATGCTTCATCAATCATCTTACATAACGTATGCTGCTCTGATCAATCCCATGGATAAGCAGCTTCAGTTGGTTATTATAAGTGGATGTAATTTTGAATCTTAAAATTCGCTAGCAATCTAATACCGGTATGTGTAAGGTTTTAGAAATGATTGAACATTGTATTCAACTTGCTGTTCGCTCCTTGTGAAAGTTTTTCAATTCAGAGGCGAAGTACTAGACCTGGTTATCGGCAGGAAATGATGGGGGGGGGGGGTCATAAGTACCAGGGGCAGACCAGCTTAAACCGGGACACTTCAATCGCAATAATATATTCAATAATATAAGTATTTATAAATCATTTGTCTTTATATATTTTTTTAGATACGCTCCAACCAGAGAAATAAAATTAAAATTAAAAATTTATACTCTCTGGATCCTACTTTACTAATTATGTCGCAGTTTAGACACCTATTGAGTCCCCCTTTTATGAATTTGTTTTCAAATCAAATCAAATTTTATTGTTCACATCAGTATAAGTTATAACATAAATTCACATTACATTCTATCAACAATCATCATATCAGATAATATTTATTTATATATACAATTTCAATTTCCTCGATTCACATTTCATAAGATTTTTAGTCAACATTTTCATTATATCAGTTGCGAAATCTAATTAGAAGTATTATTATTTTGAATTAATCAGGAATTCGGTTTTTAAAGTGGAAAATTATCAAATATATCACAGAAGCACACACTGATGCAATGACTAATCGGTGTGTGTTGCTTCATAAGCAACTATGTGAAGTACTGTGACTAAACGTGACTAATCTCGTCTTGTCTTGTCTTGACTAACCGGTGTACGCCTAGCCTTATTAAGGTGACATTGGGGGTCGAGTTCTTTTTACCCTATCGACTGTAAAAATCTCATTCTACCACTGAGAATCGATCATTGTTAATTAAAATGAGCTACAAATCTAGTAAGTTTCGTACATAGAAGAGAGTTGAAATCGAATGCCAATCTTTCGATCATTGTTATTAAAATAAGCTCCAAATCTACTTAGTTTTGTACACAGAGAAGTTGAGAAATTGAATGCCAATCTACAAACTATCTTCATCTAAGAGGAATGATAATATTTTTTTTATCGTAGGTAATTCAACCATTTCCGAGTCTCTTCCTTGAAACACAAATGTATATCCACAGGAAAAGCTCGCCACCAGGTGTGAGCACAGCGTGAAATATAGGCCCAATTCATAGGATAGCCTTCTTCTGAAAGGCTTGTAGCCTTCACGGCACTGGCTGGACCGACCTGAGCCTATCAGCGCGATTAGACACACGAGGCTGTGTTCACTGGCTAACTGGCCACGCTCAGATTCTGATCTTTTCAATGTTATTGTTTGCCGGCGCCTGGCCTCTCCTAGCTGTTACTGCCACTATTTTTCGATAATATCAATCAGAACAAAGGCTGTGTTGCCGAAAAATCGTCAATCATAATAGTGAAAGTTTTTATTGAGAGCTGTTACATGAATTTTGCTAACTTTGCAATTGTGTGGTCAGCGTATAATATTATATTTTCCTCCTATTTTTTGTCAACTTGATTTGTTTCAAAAAAGTCTGACAAAAGTTTACATAGCTTGAATACATCGTATGCTTATTACTATATCAATAGATTGGAAAACACTTATTTAAAATCATATACTGTATATGTTGGAACTTAATATACAATATACTGCGATTCACGTTAGGAAGTCAGCATTGCTTAGATAGGAGTTTTCTATCCTTGTTCAGCACAAGGCAGTTGCTGATGTCTCTATCCTATTCGCACTGTGCATAGTTGCCGCACTGTGCATTGTTGTCGCACACAGTCCCAACAAACACGTTTGGTGCAGTTTTCTTTTTCTCTCTCAATGAAACTTGGCATCAATGCTCCTCATATAAACAATGCTGACTTCTTGACGTGAATCGGACTATAGATCTATTAGATTCAATTACAATAGGTCATTCCATTGCAACCATCATGAAAATAAATTGGAATTCCTGTTTGATTCCTCTTTGTTATTTGGGATTTTCCTTAGTTTTGTGATAGGATAATCTTTAACTTGAAAATTAGATGTCAGTTGAATAAAAATTTAATCGAATTAAACCACAGTAAAATGACGTCATTGCATTGACACCAGATTCCATTAGATGAAATTATTGTACGGCGGTTAACTTCAGTTGAATTCCCTTGCAACTAACCTCTGTGAAAGTACTCCTGTACCATGTTAGAAATTTAATGTATCCTTATTTTGTTTTTGTGGATGTAATGTAATAATAATTGATGATGAACTTTTCTAATAATTTATTCGTTTTTTTTTACAGGTGAGCAAATTTTCTCGAATTTTTTGTCATCCCCAGTCCGGTGGTGAGTAACCGTTTCAAATTATTTCAAATTTTAGAAACCTAGAGTTTGGGAAACACTGCCCTAGTACATCCCGCCTCAGGGTAGGCAACACTGCAAGAAACAATGCCCTATGCCCAGAACAAAAGGCCTTGGGATAGGCAACACTGCAATACATGAAACTGAAATCATGTTCTATTTTTCAAAAATACTTATAAATCCATAGAGAATTTTATAACTGCGGTCATTTACCCAGGAAAATTTGCGCTATGCCTAGAACATACTGCCTTGTGATAGGCAACACTTCAACACATCAATCAGAAAACATTATGTTCAATTTTTCAAAAATCCGTAGAGGGTTTTCTATTCACTTTCGCATGTCCTTTGAACTCTACAGTGTCATAGAGGAAACTCATAAATAACTTTTAACTCAAGAATCCAGTAATCATCAGCACTTTGTGATAGAAAAACCAGGTCACAGTGATACACGTTGTCATCAGATTGCCAATTATTTCAAAACCGTCATCGCACCGATATGGAGGAAAAAATTTCTCCCTCGTTTTGGAATCTGACCACTTTAATGAACGGTATAATAAAGAAATAATGGAGTCAGGCGCTGATTTCTCAACTATTCTGCGTTGGTGCAAAACCTGTTTCAAATTCATTCACACCACTACTGTCATATCCGTGGTTTCCCAAAGTTCCAACTCACTATCACTATATATACATGCTACTACTTAGTATGTTTTGATGCTTGTATACTGCCACTATATACTTATTATATCGTACTCTCGTATATATCACTAGTATAATTATTACATTGCTATATTTTGGTGCACGTATACTATCACTATATACATACTACTACTACTATATTACATTTCTGTAGCCTACTATATTTTGTTGCTCAAATACTCAACATGTCAAGATACATGTATATAATGTGGTTATATATCTCTACGGTTGCTACAACTTTTAGCTAGCTAGTGAAAGTGGTCGAGTCACATACCGCAGTAATTGGAGCCATTTTGTAGTTCTACATTGTAGGCTTCATAAAAGGACGCATTATTTTAGGTACGTGCAGTAGCCATAGTTCGTAAAAGGACATTATTTCAGATAAGACTAGTAGCCGGAGTTGTACATGAATATATATGTAGTCAGTCGCCATTCTTGTATAAAAACCTATTTTACCTAAAAGGCTATTCTTGTATGTAATTCATTCAAACTGAACTCTACATCAGTCAACAATATTTAAGTTGTCCTGAATCAAAGATGAGCTCAATCTACCAGGAATTAGATCAAAATCAATGCTCTGGTTATTCACAAGTCTAGTAGTCTTGAAAAATGAATGAATAAAGTTATTAAATTGAAGATGACTTCATAGTTTCATCGCTACATATTATAAGTATCTTATAATGAGATCTATATCCAAAAGTGTTTAGGTTGGAGATGACGTCATTGTCTCATCCCGATAAGTATCTTGTAATTAGATCTATATCTAGAAGTGATTAGATTGGAGATGACGTCATTGTCTCATCATATCTTCTATTCATTGAGTCTTGTATGAATCTTCTATTCAGGTCTGTATTAAACAGATATATTCTACTCAGATTTGATAGCATCTTTTGCATCGGTGATGTTGTGGTCTTCTCCCTTTGCGGTTAGTATTGATCAAATGAATAGGCGCACACAATTGGCGATTGGACTATAACATTGGGCCGGTCCATTTACTGCTGAAGGGCGTTCAATCGCTTATACAACGGTCGTTTGTTGCTAGTTCCGCTAGCAATAACAGTCATAATCAGCTCTAAATTCTCTTCCTAAATTTAAACTGAATGTTTAAGCAGGAATTTGTAGTGCACAAATATTTCAAAATTATCAGAACGAATTTAAAAATAATAGACTTATATTTTTAAAGGGTCTTTAAAGTACACTCATATAAGTAATTTTGCCCAATTTTATTTTTATTATATTTAATTTTTATGATTGTATATGATTTATACAGGGTGTTTCTGAAATAGACCGACAAATTTGTGAGCGGTTTTCTGACATTGAATTAAGAAAACAGTTCCAGTAAACATGGGTCCTGAAACACTGTCAAACCATTCTGAGAAAAAATAGAAAGTTTGCTGCGTTATAACAGTGCATATCTAGTTTGTGGGTAGTTCACAAATCAGCTATTTCAATTCAAGGTTATAGGAATTTGATGAAACGTTTTAATTGTCACTACAGGTTTGAAAATGTAATATTCAAAAGTTAGTTTGTATTAATTGTTGATAGAAAATAGGGAAGAACTTAATTCATGTGGGGGAACAACGCTTGAATATTCCAGTTTATGAAAAAACATCCAATCGAAGTGTTCCACATTGTAAAGCCGTCATTCCATTTTGTGAATAATAACAGTGACACAATAACGATAGGCGGTCACTCCCTGTCACTGTTTGCTCTAAATTTGCCAGTCGCCTCTGTAAAACGATCGATCAGTAGAATCGATTCTGTTTCAGTTGATGGTGGAAAATATCAGTGTTGGTGTTGGACATTTTTATCACTACCACACTTGAAGTTGGATTACTTCAGGAGATTGTTGAAGTTGAGGTGCCGAATATCAGTGTTAAGTGTTGGACATTTTAATCACTGCCACACTAGAGACTGGGTTAATCTTATTTTAAAGGTGTCTTCAATTATTATTCCTAGCTGTTCTGTAAGTACTGTGAATTCACTCATTCTTGACTCTTTATCATCTCATTTTAATCAGTCGAAGAAGCTTGAAGTGAGGTTGATTTTCAAACCGAAGCAAGAAAAAAATATTTTACCCTACGATATTTTGTAAGAATATTTCCAAAATGAAGTCGAAATAGTTTGTTCGCTTGAAAGGTCATAGATCCAGACTTTCCTCAAGCATGAAAAACTATTAAAAACTTATCCAATTAACTAATAAAATGAAAACTTATCCAATTTCTTCTCACAACAATAGAAATAGTCTTTTCTAATTAAACATGAAATTGATTTCGATTTATTTATTCATCATTTCATGAAGCTCATATCAATTTTGTGTAATACTTCCATAGTCTGAATAGTTGAGAAAAAAGTTTGATAGAGAATGATTCTCTGTAATTGTTTCTGAGTTCTGTTTACTTAATTGTTTTGATCTTGACACAGTCTCAACATACAACTCATGTATGATACGCATCTCCATTCTCTCGAGTCACTCGCGTTTCCTCAGTAGCCAAAATCTGCTTTTAATGAAAAAGTTTCACTTTGATGAACGACTGAATAATTATTGAAAGTTCGGGTTTCACTTTCTCATTAGACGTTGTCTAGCTGCATGTATCAGCGTTTTCAAATTATAGACTAGCTGTGAAGTGATAATGACATGGATAGAATAGGAATACGGAATGATTAATTTTGAAAACTCACCTTTCCTGTGATGTAAACTAGTCAGAAGCAGTAGTTAACATGTTGTTTGGCACGATTTCCGTCAAAGATCTGTAGGAATATTGTTTGTTCATGAATAATATGTGACATCAATCATAACTGGAAACTTTCCAATCTTGATTTCATTCCGTATTCGTATCACATAGAAAATGAATTACAATTGAAATTGCATCTCTATTTCATATAATGTGTTTATTAAAATCAGAAATACATGGAAATGGTTATACTGTA
>CM029535.1:1184603-1364603 GCA_017141395.1 Laodelphax striatellus | reverse complement strand
AGATTAGTCACGTTTAGTCACAGTACTTACATAGTTGCTTATGAAGCAACACACACCGATTAGTCATTGCATCGGTGTGTGCTGCTTCATAAGCAAGTATGTGAATTATTGTGACTAAACGTGACTAATCTCATCTTGTCTTGTCTTGACTAACCGGTGTACGCCTAGCCTAATACAGACAAACCAAAACATAAAAATCATCCTACATAAGAACTGCGATCTTATTATAAACATGTTATTTTAAGAGTCTGGAATAAGTTCTTCCTATACTTTGAGAGAACAGTATTAACTTCAAACTTTGTCGAAACGAAGTTCTGAGGTCATCCTTTGTAATTTGGATCTCTCAACTTACTCTCATGAATAGCTAGCTTCTCTTGGAAAGCTGGCAGTGGTATGTCACTGAAATAAACGCACTCAACTAGAAAGTAACTTATGTCTCTTGAATACACAATTTCCAAGTTGAAATTCTTGCCGTCTTTTTGCAGCTTAGTAAAATTTATTCCGTTGTCTTTGTAATGAGCCTTCACTTCAAATGCTTGGTACTTATTTCGAGTTATTTTTAAAGTTTTTCTATGACCTCAGTAAACATTTTCAGCTTTCTCTCTTATTCTAAATTCTTTCCCCTCATGCACAAAACCACGTTCCATTGTAAAGTTCAAGTTAAAAGTATTGTTCAATTGATTTACTGGGATTACATTCCTATTGATTACTATTCTGATTGATCAATGCCATATAAACATCCCAATGCACTTTCTCTACTTGTTATTTAAACATGGATTCTCGTCATCGCATCACAACTCAGTAGAAGTTCTCTTGTACGTTAATTTACATTTCAATCTAATCAATTCCAAACATATTACCTTGGTATTACGATATCAATCATCCGGCGGATATACGAAGATTGAGCTGAGCATTCTTATTGGATGCTAGTTTTGAATTACAATTTGATTTCTAATGTTATGTACTGTAATAAATCTCAAATCGATTTGAAATTAGATAAGCTTGACCTTTGAGTATTGGAGGTTTCAGTTGATGTAACGTTCATATAGAGATTGAGGACCTTGTGATGTTCAGGCTTATACCACTATAAAATTAAAATACGTGCCAATTGGAAAAAATACAAATGACACAGTCGATTCTGAGTTTAACACTATAGGGATTCTATGAAATATGATCCCATATATCTATATGATTATATATCTATAAATATGATTTGTTTATTGAGTGTTTATTTGTTTATGAGCGTATACAGAAAAAGGAACTGTAATCATGTAGGCCTATACATTTTACATGACTTATTGTCAGTGAATTTTTTGACCATATTTAAAGTGTATAAGATTTCATCCACTATACACTATTAATATGGCTGCATCATTGTATACGAATTATTAATCACTTACTTCGTTTTAAAAAGCTGTAATGAGGTAATCCATTGTCAGTCAAGGTGTCTTAGCAAAGTGAACAGACTATAGTATGAGTTTTTAAGTCGCCTCAGAATTTGTGAAGGGAATCTCAGAAAAAGAAGGGAATTATCTGTATATTGATTCTAAAATGTCTCTGATAGTAGTGAGGACTAATTACCTTTGAAAGAAGAGGCTGTTGTTCTGTAAAGGATGAAAATAAAGCTTTATTATTTATTATTAGTAGTAGTAGTAGCATTAAATATGTACCCTATATATTGTATATATAAGGGTATTATATTCAATGGTAGTAGTGAGGACTAGTAGCCTACGACATTGAAATTGTTCGAACCTAGTTTTGGAGAAGAAACCACTAGTACTTCCTAGTCTTTCATGTTTTCCATAAAAAAATCCACAAACACCATTCTCAGTATCTGTTACTCTTGTCTTTCAATCAAAAACCACAAGCTAATCTTGTCGGAAGTCCAGTGCTTGTTGTAGAAAGAAAGAGAAATTAGCGGACTGAGAAAGTTTCAAAATAACAACTAAATAAACAACTCTATCTCAAGTCATCTAGAAGTCCATCAAAAAGTTGAGTAGGTGAAGCACAATAAGTTGTAACTCTGGTGAAAGTCAGGTTTTTAACACTGATAACACATCCAATGTTTCACTGTAACTTGATGCACTTAAGTCATAGTACTGCAAGTCAGGTTCGGATCTTTCACTTCATATCTCTACCAGTATAATATTTTTTGTATTAATTAATAGTAATTTCTTTCAAATATACTTTGAATAGTTTTGCGTAACCGTAGCCGTATTTTATGCAGGTTTTTTACAATCGTTATCGTCTTTCCTTTCCAGTTTCAACTTACTTTCACAAAATTCAATTTCATGAACTACTGAATTGAACTCTAAAAATTAAGTTATCTCATTAGAAAACTCTGTATTCTACTAGTAAATCAAGTAAATTTTACATAATAAATTATCCAGTCACTGCTGTCATGTGCATAGGTGTACATAAGAGTGCAAATACGCGATGCGTATTTGCATGCATAGATACATATTGCATTCGTACCCTAAGATAGAAAGGTACCTGCTAAAGATAACCCTGTACCTGCTGCTACCTACCGGCAAAAGTACACAACACTTAGTTGACCAATCAGGAGAGAGGGCGGAGCCAAGGTTAGTAGAGCTAACCTTGGGGCGGAGCTTGTTACTGTGCTTTCAGGCTTGGTCTTGATCTGAAATTGGGTACGGAATCGGAACGTTTTTTGTTTGCTATCGTTTTCAAATAATAATAGTTATATTTCCCTGGATTGAATAAATGAACAAATATTAGTGAAATGTATTGGATTCAATAAATTTACTTGATTTATGTTATTCATAATAATTTATTTTGTGTGCGGAATTTAAACATTCTAATAGTTTGTATTTGAAAATAATAATGGTAATATCTTCCTAGATTCAATCAATGAAGAAATAGATAATGAGTTCTACTAAATGCACAGATTAATTAATATTCCATTTATAATTAGGATATATTTCATAATCCATTTAAATTCACTTAATTCTGTCCTAATTGATATTGATTCAATAAATCCTACTTGAAGAAAGTGAATTCGTTTAGAAATTCATATTGCATTCACAATTTACTTAATTATCTCTGTTAAAGTTCACGCAGTTCAATACAATTTAGTTTCTTGTTGAGTAGACCACTATTTTATGACTGGAGGTACTCTATTGGATGAATTTCTCATGATTATTGAAAGTAATGAGATTCATAAAATTGCACTGGTACCTGGAAATGAATGCAGATAATTAAAAACCATCACTTTCTACTCTATGTGCAATATGAACAAAGTATAGAGTATATCATTGAGTCGAGTACTTGGAAAAAGCATGTTGGCCTTTGCAATGCTGCAGTGCAGACTATCATTTCTTGTTTCGTGTTTTCAACTTGTTGGTCGTTTTACCATATATCGACCTGTTATTATAGATGGTAATCATATAAGCTGACCTCCGACACTGAAAGTGAACAGACAAACATTTCAAGCTGCATTCATTTCAGAGCCTTGTTACAGAAGGAAACAATCGATTTTACCGCAACCGCATTGTTATTATATTGATTGTGCTCGATTATTAGAGTTCAATGGGAAAGGATTGCATAAAAGCTATTCAATAAATACTTGGCCTACAGGTTGGGAAGGGGTAAGCTGTCCATGAAGATTATATTGTTCCTTCATCTTATTTGATAGCTTATAATCTCTTACAGATATAATAGAAGAAATGAGATTTCGTTTTTCAAAACTTATCAAATGTTTTTTTCGGGGTTTACGTAATGTCGATCTTCAGAAAAACCTTTGCGAAAAATACTTTCTAAGAAGCTTTGAATTGTTCTGCTTTTTTTTCGAAGAGAAAATTCGTGATGAAGTACGATTGAATTTGGCCTGTATAAATTAGAAGAGAAACAGTTTTCAGCCTTAGCCTGTTGTACTCTCCTTTGTAAATTATTGAATAAATGATTGATTGATTGATTGAATTAGTTTCAAATCGATCAATTCCATCCCCAATAGTTTCTGGTTATCTCTTATCAGAAGACGATTTGTAGAGACGTTGAGGTCAACAGTCATCATCTTAGAATAATTCTATTAGGATTAAATTTTTGTTATCTTTCTGTTCATTTATTTCTTATTGTTGGTAGATGAGAAAATAAATGGATTCTTTGTCATTGATAAAATAATGATAATGGAGGGATGAATGGAATGACACTAGTAAGAAGTAAGATTTATCATATTTTAATAATATCTCATCACGTATATGAAAAATAATAAACGTACAATAGACCTATAATTGTACAGGCCAAAAACCTTCATTTTTTGTGATAATTCCCTGTTGAATAGGATCGTGATAGATTTTTTTCGGTACTATCACTTTCTGCAATATAGTTGGCCTACTATAACTACTTCTGCAATATAAGTGAAATGATATTATATATATAGTTGGCCTATTGCGAATACTACTTGGCAATCTGTGGATTACTCACGAAAGCTGAAAAAACTGCAACCGTAATGAATCATACCAGTGTATGTTTACACACTATACGCGGTTAATGAGATTGGACATCACAGGACGTCGTATTACGTGAAATATTACATGGATTACATTCGAAAAAAGGAAGTCCAGTGTAAATATATCATGATTATTGCCATTACGATTGAGTAAACAACATTAGCCTGGTTTTCTAGGAAATAGTTTTCGACTCGATCACGTGCCAGATGCTTGATTCGGCAAAATTTTGGGGTGAAAACGGGATTTTCGGCGAACGCGAACAGGGTCGATAAACCAAAATTGAATGTCAAATTAGGCCGAGGGTGAGAGACCTTATCCTCGGTACCCCTAGAGCCGAAACGGAAACTTTCTCTGAACAATGGGTTTTAATGGCAGATGCTGACCTTCTGTTGTAAGTGTACAGGGTTCGATTCTTTGTCTAGTTTGATGATTTTGTTGAATTTAAAGGGACTTTGTCATTTGGTTCCATAAGGATAGTAATAAAGCATATTTATAATGATTCAGTGAGTTATATGTTTCACTAATTTTGTAATTGTTTTTCTATTTATTTATATTTTTGATAATCATTTTTCCATAATGAGGTGATTTTAAATTTTGTATTTACACTATTCATGTTGTAATATGCAATGATGATGAGTAATAGATTCGGTAAAACAGGTTTTAGCCCAAATCTGTTCCTCTTCCAATACAGTATTTATAAAATTTTAAATTGAAATTTTTGAAAATACTATTGGCCTACTCATTAAAAGTTGGAGTTTTGTATCTTAATTTTTTTTCATTGGTGAGAATCGCCACAACAAAGCATCAATATTTTCAATGAAATTTTTTGTAGGAATGGGGCACGACCCAATTATTTCATCACATCTTTGTTGTGCTTGTGAAGTGCTTAAGAAACTTTTTTTTGTGAGGGTGATGCCCACATGAGCTCTAGGCTTGTGCGTGGGTGATGATGAGAGATGACGATCTGATCTTACTTCATCTGATCCTAAAAATAGGTAACTTCACAATTAACTCATATCATACGTCATACCTAACGTGTTCATTTGAATACAATATTATTTGGATAGACGATATTATTCCACAACCTGAAGATGCCCAAAACTCCTCTCTCCAAGAAGGGAATCAAGACTATCAAGCCCATTCTCCAAGAAGAAATCATGAATTATTTATCAATAAACCATAAACATTATTATTGTAATATCTTGAATAAATAAATTTGTAGAACAAAATATTGATGTTGTGGAATCTTTGTTGGAGTAGAATTAAGCATATTATAAACAACTAATATAATATATCATTATAAATAAATAACATTATTCCAGTTTAAATTTACCCCCTAGTAAATTAACCTCATATACAGGAAAATTTGTGATTCACAGTAATTCTGGCATTTTTCTATTTTAATACCGAAATTCGGTGCGGGAAATAACCTGTTACTTTGACCCTGGATTTGGCGAGTGCCAATAAAACCAGCGACACACTGGAATACAAAAGTTGGGCTATAAATTAGTCAAAAGCCGCTACCAGTGGATACATTCATGATGTCAACTCAGTAACGGAGCTTTTAAAGATCGTGATGTCGTTCACCTGGATTGTTGCCTGCTATGCTGCTCTGCATAGTTTGTGGAGTGTTTATTATGCAACAGTTTGCTACCGTGAAGTGGCTTGCTTACCCACTGCACTTCTAACCGACTTGGATCGAAAAAACCCTGTAAAACTTTAGAAATTCGGACAACTTTGTAGTATTATATCACAGCGAGATGATTGTGTATTTTGTAGAACGGACTTATCACGATCTATCCATAAGCGATTTTGCGAAATGCACTCAAGAGGTGCAAACTCTCCTTTCGCTTTGACTTTTTCTGGTAGTCTAGTGTTTGGTTTATCATACACGGCTCGCGTGAATTCTGCTGTATAATCTTTGCCTGGTTATGCAACCTACTGTTTATTCTGCCTAGTGGTGTGGTCAAGACATAGGCTACTCTGGTGATTGTAGGTTCATGTTTTGATACGGTATGCAATGAACCATATCTCTTTCTCTCATACAGATTTAGTCCGATGATATTTATCATGACCTATTCAAACATTTGGTGGAGTCCAATGAGGTTTAATTTCGATAAAAGATCGTTTGGAATGTGATAAAAATTGTCTGCATTTAGCGAATGAAATGAAATTAGGACCTTGGTACTCGTATCTCTAATTCATCCATTCTGCACTAGAAATTTCTTACTAATCAGATAATTTTGAATGAAATCTAATTTAATTATGATTTTCTTCAATAATATTTTACAAGAAATATGTGACACAACAATACTTAACCGAGAATATTAAACTGACCTGATATAGTTGAGTTGACTCAGTATATTTCCCAATGTCCTAAAAGTATGCTTTATGTAGCCTACTATTACTAGTTTTGTATAGATTAATGTAGTTCTATATTTATAAAAATCTTCAAAGTACTACCATAGACTAACCATATATTACCAGATGTCTATGGTATTACTCGCAGACTCTAAAAATTTCAGCATGTGACATTAATTATTGATAAATTCTATTCCAAATTTTGATTCTTTAATTTCCAAACTAATAACACGCATAAAATCAACTGGTTTTCAAAGACAGGTTTTACCATCGAAAATACCATTCAACAATGACTGATTTTAATTCAGTAGTCAGATAGAATACAAAGAAAACAATTTATTGGGAAAAAAACAGTACAGTAAACTAAAACATTGCATACAATCTCAATAATACAAAGAAATGTGAAAGCAAAGAATACATATCCAATATACAATATTTTGTAATGAAAAGATCTATTTTGAAAAGGAGATATGTTCACATATATAGCTAAAGTCTAATAGAATCACCAAGCTAAATTTCTGGTTAAAATATTCAAATTTCTTTTCAACAGCTTTTCGTTCAATAGAAACTTGACGGTCCATCTCTACTAGAAGTTCTAATAAATGCTTGTTTATCTAAACAGGTAGTTGCATCTATGAAAATATCTTTATAAGATATATCTCAAATTATTGTAATCAATACTTATATCCATATATTCATTATGTTCGAGAGAATATCTATATAAAATGTTATATTCAGAACTGCAATGTAAGTTAGTGACTGGAGCTTATCAAACGTATTTTGAAAACTTATCAAACGGTAAGTTCAACATTTAGGCGATGAATAGGAGTCCATTAGATGCTGTCACACAGTTGTAAAAGTAGTGGAGAAAGTTCAGTACCCTTTTAAACTTTCGGCAAGAAAGTTTTCTTTTTCTGGTACGGAACCAGCGAATCGTTAACTCTATTGTAAGACCTAACAAGCGAATTCAATCAGCACATACTTGTGCCAATGTAAGTTGCGTTATCTAATCGCGCAACATGTTCCTGGTACAAGTTGCGGGTAAGGAGTTCCGGTCAGAGGGAAGCCTAAAAGGTTGTTCATCAACGGGAGATGAAAGTCGAACGAAAACAATGACTTGATCAATCTTATCAAAACATTTGCGAATGCTTTTTCGCTGTCAATGATTCTGCTTAATCTACAATAGAAAGGCACTTTGACTCACTGTGCATAATATGTGTATTGCACTGACACGGATATTGTCTAGTTATAGCTTGTTCACTTGCTATTTCTTTTATTATTGATTGCATTTTCATTTGCATTTATACAGGGTGTTTCAGGGGGAATCTGCCAAACTTCTCATACTGATTCCTGACACCAAAATAATGAAAAAGTTCCAGTAAACATGGGTCCTAAAATGCTTCGTTTCCCCTCTAGACGCCATTTTGTTTTTTTCACTAATTATTTTTTTCCTAAGTAATGGTTGAACTTATGACATTGAAACTTTGCACCAACTTTTATGACAACTAGAAAAGGCTACAAAAAAATTATGACAATTTTTCAAATTCATAAAACAAAATGGCAGCCATTTGAAATTTTGTTTCTTAGTTAACTCGAAAACCATTGATACTACAGAAATTTCATAACATAACAGAATAGACAGAAGACGGATTGAATTAGATTGAATTGAATGACTGCCTTCATTTTTTACCTGGGTGGGCGAAGTTAGGGCGCAGTCGGCCCTCTCTTCCTCAAGCTCACGGATGTGAGAGATTTGGAACAAACACATAGAAAAAGAAGTGAAATGAAGAAAAGAGGAAATTCGAGAGAAGCAGAAAACCTTTCAATACTTAGTTGATTGATGCGTAATCCCCTGCTTCCTTATTTGCGGTACCTCTAGCTCTAGAACTACAGGTAACAAAAAAATTATATTATTATTATATCACAGATATTCTCTATCAGGTATGCGACACCTTCAGCTCCCACCATAGAACTACAGGTAAAAAAGAAATCTAATATCACAGGTATTCTCTATTAGGTTTTCAAACTCTTTTGAGTAACCCATACTCTTTGAAAGGTTCTTCTCTAATCTGAGAGTTCCTCTGCAGTATTTTTCGCGACACTGCTTACGAGTTATTACCGCTTTACTCGATGACAATTGATCATCATCTTGTCTCCTAGCTCATCATCTCTAAATTATTGTTATGCACTTTCTCCACTCAATAATGCCCCTCATTATTGCTAACCATATCTGAACCTCTTCCGCATCATAGTGGTTTATGATATGATGATCATTATACTGTCATAATACTGATATGATGATCATTATACTGTCATAATACCCTGGCTGATATCCTTAGCTGGCTGTTGCATCTTCTTCCTCAGTATCTATTAGGGCAACTTGAATCTAATAAACTCTCTGTTTCACTGTATAACAACTCTCATAACTTTAAAAGGTACGGTAACTCTGTGAAAGTTATATTATGCTGAAAAAAGTGCCAATAATTAACTAATTGGATATCATTTTTTATGGTTTGTCTTGAAGAATTACTATATAAGGCTAGGCATACACCGGTTAGTCAAGACAAGACGAGATTAGTCACGTTTAGTCACAGAATTCAAATAGTTGCTCATGAAGCAGCACACACTGCAATGACTATTCGGTGTGTTTTGCTAATCTCGTCTTGTCTTGTCTTGACTAACTGGTGTACGCCTAGCCTTACGTACCTTTTTCCAGAGAGTGTTCAATATTGAAAATAAAGTTATATCACTGAAAAAAGTGCCAATGATACTATGTAGTTATTACTTATCCATGGTAATTGGATATAATTTTTTATGGTTTGTCTTGAAGAATTACTATAGTATAGTACCTTTTTCAGAGTTTCCAATATTTTTTTAAAAAAGGTAGTTCTCAATATTGGGGATGATAGTTTATGTATTGTATCAAATATTAACATTAGAAAAAGAGGTTTTTATTATGTAGAGACTATGGATAACTTGAAAAGTGAGAATATTACTCATATATTCAGTGTTCATGCGTTTTTCGCATTGGTTTAATGCTTTATCAAAATACGTACATTACAGTGAAGTAGCTTTTTATAGTATGTTGAATGTTGATATTTTTATTATTGGGAATGGGAGTTTTCAATATTGTGTTGAATATAGGGATTATTAGGTGATCATACTTCTAGTAAACAATATAAAATATAGTTTTATTCATCTGATTCATGCTCTACTATGACAAAATTTATTTTTTCCATTCATTTGAATATGGAATAGTTCAGTTTACAAGAGTGTATCAGCAACTTCTAGGTCATCTCTTGGATTTTATTCATCTGATCTTTAACAAAATTCTGTCATCTCCATTGATTTAAAAAAGAGATAATTGAGTTTACAAGTGGAACAGCAGCATTTTAGGCCGCAAATTGTAGCTCGTTCAACCACTAGTCAAGGATACAACAACGTGATGGTTTTTTAGTGCATTGTTATGACTTTGAATGAAGTTTACGCAATCTTTAACTCGAAGCACTGGCATAGATAGTGTTTTTTTTAAGTTTTTATGTATTTAAATCAATATTTCCACCTGTAAAGAGTTTCCTTGAAGTTACAACTGAGTTTTTTCTGAAGTTGTTATAAATTTTAACCAATTTTCTCACCTAAAGAGAGTTTCCTCGAAGTTGAAACTGAATTTCATTATCGAATAGTCAATTATTCGCATTGTTTGTTAGATGGCATTTCAGTTGATTGCTAATGATTCTTCAGACAGTCACGCAAGCATGAACGACGCTACTTGGAAAAATAGACAGTAAAATTGGCAAATTCCACTTTCATTTTCAATTATTAAAAGGCTCCAAACATCGATAGTGGATTCATGAATACTTCATGAGATTCGTGTTTTAGTTTCTAGGTTTTTTAATACGCCTCCCTGAAATTCCCTTACTTCCTTGTTTTGAATAAAAAATTTGCGAACACGCTAACGTTGCGAACGTTATTGTAATTGTCATAATTCACTATAATATGAGACTATAGGTTGAGTGTTACATGTTTTAAGAAGCTTAACTTTTTTAAATCTAACTTCTGACACAGTGTGTTTAAATTTCTTTAAGAACGTTTCTTATCAATCTTCTGCATTAGAGAAGAGGTTTAATCTTTTTCTCAAGATACTGTATTAAACTTATGGTGGCAAAGACTATAACATACAAATTATGTAAAGATGTTCGTACATCACAAAATATATTTTATAGCATTTAGTCTACATTGGTTCAATAATTTAAATTATATTCTTTGTGTTTGAGTTGCAAGTTATTGTATTGTTTTGTTTCCCTGCAATGAATTTCTATTCCATTGGAATCGGTACTCTACAATAATTTTTCATTTTCGTATCTTCCATTAAGTTTCCAATTCCTTGCAATTATTCATAGTTTGTTTGCTTTGTTGATTTTCCACCAATTTATGACGAACGTCTCTCATCCAACATCAATTCCCTTCTCAATCTCATTGACAACCAATAATGTACATATTCAGCAACCCTTGTACTTTCTACGATATTTTTTGAGAAACTTATTAATAGATGGTTCGAATTTGAAAAACCAAAAGACAATAGCATATTTCCTGTTCATTGTAGATAGATTATTTCGTTAGTGATAATGTTCAATTTCAACGTCTTTTTTGAAGAAATTTCATATTACTAGCTCTCACATTTCTCCCACAAAGCATTCCCAGCTTACGACGGCTTATACTTCTCATTTCTTTGGACATAGTTTGATCCACGGTATATATAGAAAAAGGTCTCCTTCAATATACTAGTGTACTTTGGTTTAATCTACCTCTGAACATTCGAGACACTTCTGACATTTCAATCACATCCTTCTCAAGTTGACACTCAATATTATAGACTTCATTCCATAAGAAAGGTAAATAAAGAATAAGAATTATCCAGCTTTTTTTTGCAAAGCAAACATTTCAAAAACTTCAACCGGAAATGATCATCTCAACCGTGCAAAATAAATCATAACACACCTACTGACAAAAAGATTGTGGGGTGCTTTCTATTACGGTACAAGATATATATATACAATACATGAGACAGCTGCCACATCATAGCCTATATAAGACTGTGATTACATAGTCCTTGAACACCTGGAAAAGAGGGTAGGGGCCACCCTAGATTCAATAAGCTCTCCCTTACCCTTATGGTATCAGCTGTTACTGAATCTATAAACTTGCCCCCAATGGACCTTTTCTACTGCATGCGACGAATTTCTAACCAACAATAATGGTCATATGTGGCCTGTAATTGGAGACCATGAGAAGAAAGCACAATACCTATCATGTGAAGAGAGTGCATCTTAAATGCCTGTTATTTAAAAGGGTGCAAACAATAGTAAGGATTCGTTACAGAATGTTGTGCTAAAGATACGTGGGACGGGTGCAATTGGCCGTGGAGAATTATTTTTTAAGGTTAATTGGTGGCCTCCATGGTTCACCATATGCAACAGGGAATTTGATACTGTAGCCTACTCAATATGTAACAGGTATTAGAGTATGTTCTAGGAATGCCTGTTATGATAGGGCTTGATTTATTAGTTCATCATATTCTATACTAATCTATAACAATACTCAACTGCAAAATATTGGTATAGCAGGATTATTTTAAATTGTCAGAAAACAGCTGATTGATGTACGCTCGTTTACTGACATTAAATCAGCTGTTTTCTGACAAGTTAAAATAATCCTGCTATACTTGCTGTACCATGCCACAGGAAATTTAATACTGTACTCAATATCAATAAATTATATATTTGAAATGAATTGAATATGTAACAGGTATTAGAGCATGTAACAGAAATACCTGTTATAATGTAGGACCCAATTTATTAATTCGGCTAGTTGTTTAGCTACGAGAACTTGAAAATAGCCACTGATATAATCGATTGAATTAGTTCTAAGATAAATTTCTACAAATCGAACTTTCAGTTTTCAAACAACCATATCAAACAACTTTATTATTGTTATTAAATTTATTATATTTATATCAAAACAGATTAAAAAAAAGATTATTTGAACTGTACTAAAAGCGTGAGTTAGTGGAATCTAAATAACGCTGGACATAATTTTGAAATAATCTGGAAAAGAAAAATACTTGTACTGTCATGGGCTTTATTTTATGAAATTCATGTATTTGAGTATAGTAAGAACATGGAAGTATGTTCTATTGGCTACTCATGAATTTTCTATTTTCTATTCATGGATGTGATTTTTGTCCAGATTTTTCCTGATTTGTTAGTTCCATGTACATGTTGATAAACATCTTGGCTAAATTGCTTTAGATGCGAATGTATAAGCTGAGTGTGAGATGAAACTGAAATTTTTATGATTTATGTGTTAACAGTGATTCCATTTTACAAAGTCTATTATTCTGTTTTGAAAGGACCAATGTTCAATTTTGAAATTATCCACTTAGGCAACAAAAAATGATTATACGTTATTAGCTGTATCAAATCTACCATTTTATTTAATTCATGTATATTTATGTTCAATAAATATTAATTAATTTCTTGATCATTTTTTGTAATAACTTTAAAACTACAAGCATCTTTTTTATTAATTCTATATTAGGCTATAAGGTTTGATAAGTCGTCTCAATAATTTCAAGCAGCACAAATTGAATTTAACTATTGTAAACAAGAAGAAATTATTCAATTATTGATAATCTATTGATGCGTACTTTAAATCTTTAAATGCTACAAAATGTATAGGTAGAGCGTGAAAGAAACCTGTAATTTTTATCATTTACGAGTTTACAGTATTAGTAATTTTATTTTTTGATGTCAATAATATTATAATTCTTATTACAGAATATTATTATCCTGTTTCAATGCACTAACGTTGAATTTTGTTTCTATTTACAGAGGCATCTTGACAAAGGGGGTGATCTTTTGGAAGAAGCAAAGGAATGCAGCCCTGAAAAGAGCTCTGGACTCAAAGATCTTGCCCGATCATTGAAACAGCATCTGAGAGGTTTCAGTGATCGATTGGAAGACACCAGGGAAAGACTGGAGGACACATCAAGATGTTTCTATCTTCTCGACAAGGTATGCACTTGTGAATAATGCAATGATTGATTTCCATTTCATGATTTTCCATCACTAATATATTCGAATATTGAAAAGAATGAAATGGAGTACAACTGTAGTGATATTGTTCATGACTCTTGTTCCATTTCTAAGGTTTTTCTAAATTTATATGTGAAACTTTTTACTATTAATTCAATAGTAACTATTAAATAGTTAATAGTTAATTAATAGTACTATTCAATTTAATAGTTTTTATTAACGTTTAATTTAAGTTTCCTAAATTATATGTGGGCCAGCAATAGCTTATTTTAGAATATTCATTTTAAAAATAAGAAAATCAATTTTTTCATACCGACTCACACTACATTGATATAATTTCTTCAAGGTTCTGTATCTGAAGAAACAATAATGAATCAACGGGAAATCGTGATCAATTGAAAAAGAAAATCGAATATGAAAGCGTTCTCTCTTTATTGGAAGCTTACAAAATACAGTAGGCCTATATCTAAATTCTATGTACTCATACAACCAAAGCGTCAAGTCTGTTCAAAAATTAAAACTTTTTCTCATACTTTACTCCACTATACAAAAAAAAAAAAAATGTCAATTCCACTATTATTAACAGCACTGGACCTCGGTTTCGTGGCTACACCAGTCTCATTTTCAACAGTGCACAATATCAATAAGATTTCTACAAATAAGTTAATATACATACTCTACTGCACTTTACTGTAGATACTTTTAATGTAGATCACAGAGAGGAGAATTACATCTTCTTCTCTGTGTGTGTAGATGTGTTTATACATAAAATACTGTTTCTCCAGTATTTCAAACTATTGGTACAGCTTAAATAGCGGTCTCCTTGATTGAAAGTAAAAACAACAAATCAACAATTGAAGGAGAGTCGACCTTTTTTCTTTCAAAGATATCTTCATAATATTTTATTCCTTATCTAATATCTACACTTATTGATTGTAATCTAATCGCAACCATTAAACGGTGCAGAGAAAAGGATAATCGAAATTCTCACTCTGAAACCGAGTTTAGACAGGAAAATTCAGAACAGAATATTATCGATGGATGATATCGTTCTCTATTTCATTGATAGCAAACGAAACAAAATATGTTCGCTCAGTTACCTGTTAGTCATGGATTAGATTTAGTTGCATTCTGACGTTTTAGGCCTATTGTGGCAAGCACAAGCTAACAGGTTGTTTTATGTTATGATTTTATTTCTTGTGTGATGCTAATTTTGTTCAAAACCATATCGTTCGTATTCTCCATCTTTATGTTGCAGTTGAATCAGGTATTCTTTTTTCATTATTTTTCCTATTAAAAACAATAATAAATTGTTTTTATAATGATTTGTACAAAATCAAATCCCATTGTTCAATGTACAAAATCTGTGTTCACCACTCTAGCTTGAATATATTAATGTCTTATTTTGTATTTTAAAATATAGAATTTTTTTTCTCTCAAAAGCAACAGCATACCTTTTTCTTTTGGAGTAATAAGTGAAGTAGTTGTCAAATAGTATTGCTAGTCGATTTTTTCATTGTGATACTCTAATAATTATTGTAATAATGGCATACTTTCACTCAGATGTTTGAACACTTTTTATCCTATCTCTTGATTACTTCCTGCATTTTTGAAACAAGTATTGCAATTAGATGTGGAAACAGCTTCAAGAGTTGTTGTTAGCTCTATTGGAGACTAGTTCCGTTCAATCTATGTTGAAATAAATCATTGATACGCTAGAATTAAATCAGCAAAATTGATAACCATTCAATTTCAACAAGAAATTACCAATAAATAACATTTCACAAAACTTTCACAACAAAATTTGTATGGATATAATAGCCTATATGTATTGATTCCAAGCAGTATTTGCCTATGAGCTATAACTAATCACAATTTTCAATGCTCACATATAATACAAGAACCTAATTCCACAAGAAAATTGATTGGATGTAGACCAGTAAAAATATGTACCTACTAATATATTTATTTATTTATTGAGTAATGTACAAATAATACTAAATGAAAGGTCCAACAGGCTTACACCCAAAACTGTCACTCTTCCAATTTAGGAAAAACTCCAAACTCAAGGTTATGTTTCATACATCTATCAAAGTCACAAATTTTCACTCCAAAATCAAACACTTGGAAAATTTTGAATATTGTAGAAGATAATATGAAAGTTCCAAACCGAAAATAGCCAAATTGTTAATAATTTAAATTCTTAATTCATAATTCCAAGCGGTTTTTTACTTCTCACTGATTGCAATTTTCAATATTCACATTCAAGAACCTCCTCTCACGAAAAAATTGATAAAAAGATGGACTTATTTCGGACAGTTATCTAATTTTGACTGATAGCAATTTTCAACGCTCACATTTGAGAACCTGCTTTCACAAGAAAGAAAAATTACTGGATGTAGCCTAATAAAAAGTTGAATTAATTCCAAGCGTTTATTTTACATATTTTTTACTGTTTAATTATTATAAAAAGATGTAAGTTACCGATTCCAAGCAGGTTGTTTTTACTTACTGTTAAGGTTTTTTAATACTTTTCTTACTATTTCTTTCTGCTCTTACTATTTCTTACTGTTTCTACTCCTCCTTCATTTTTTTTTGTTCCTCTAAACTGATAGTTTATTCTCGTGTTTGCACAGGCATACGAGTGGGCACTGGAAGCCATGAAGTACATGTCGCGAGTGAAGCCGGACGAGAGTCACAATTCGGAGCAGAGCGTGAAACAGCTGAAACAGTACCTGATGGCGCATCCCCCTCTCACCGCCGACCACTTCACCGAAATGCTCACTCTCGCCAAGAAACTCGACAACGACAAACTGCTCGAACAATGCAAGGTAGGCATTCTCAAGGTGTTTTACTTTAGTAATATTTTTCCTTCTTTTCAGTCTTCTTCCTCTTCATTCTCCTCATTCTTCTCCTTCTTTCTCTTTTTTTTCTGCTTCTTCTTTTTCTGCTTCTTCCTCTTCTTCTTCTTCTCTTCCTCTTCTTCTTCTTCTCTTCTTCTTCTTCTTCTTCCTTCTTCTCCTTCTTCTTCTCTTCTTCTTCTTCTCTTCTTCCTTTCCTCCTCCTCTCTTCTTCTTCTTCCTTCTCCTTCTTCCTCATCTTCTCCCCCTTCTACTTCTTCTTTTCTTCTTCTTTTCTTCTTCTCCCTTCTCCTCTTCTCCTCTTCTCTTCCTCCTCTTCTTCTTCCTCTTCTCTTTTCTTCTTCTTACTCTTCTTCTTCTTCTTCCATCTACTTCTTCTTTCTCCTTCTTCTTGTTCTTCTACATCTTCTTCTCTTCTTCTTCTTCTTCTCTCTCTTCTTTCTTCTCCTTCTTCTCTTCTCCTCTTCTCTCCTCCTCCTTCTCCTCTTCCTCCTCTTCTCCCTCCTCCTCCTCTTCTTCTCCTCTTCTTCTTCTTCTTTTCCATCTACTTCTCTTCTTCTCCTCTTCCTTCTCCTTCTTTTACATCTTCTTCTCCTCATTCTTCTTCTCATCCTCCGCCTTCTTCTCTATCTTCTTATCTATCTCATCTGTTACTGAAGACCTCTGCTACTGCAAACATTGATCTTCATTGATAAATCAATTCTTTCTGTCGCCAGGTGGCCCAGTGTAGATGCGAGGAGACCATGGAACAAATAACCATTGATAAATCAATTAACAATATTATTCCGTTTTCTGTCGCCAGGTAGCGCAGTGTAGATGCGAAGAGACGATGGAACAAATTCGCAGCGTGACGGGCGCCGCTGCGGAGCCGCAACCGCACCCCAGCTGGACAACAAGTACCCCGATAGCCGGTCGGCGGCGGTCGCTTCCCAATCCGCACCATCAGCAGACGACGGGTGGCAACCCGGGGCACTCCTGCTCCTGCTGGGATCCGGGAGACTCCTCTCTGGGAGACACCTCCCACCCTCCAGCCTCCCACCACCACCACCCTCTGGACGAGATAAGGGAGGAGCCGTGCAGCTGCTGTTGTAGAACTGCCGCTTCCCATCATGCCCTGCAGAGGTCGTGCACTTGGCAGTATTCGGCCGCAGACACCAGCTACGGTGAAGAGGAGGACAAGTTCAGCTCCTCTAATGATAATACCACTGAGGGCAGTGAGACTGGAACCAAAAGGTATCTACTGGAAATAAAACTAGATCTTCAGAGAAAGGGACTGTCATGTGCAAATCGCTGCAAAAATATAGAGATTCATGAATAGGGTTGGTGTATTAGGCTAGGCGTACACCGGTTAGTCAAGACAACACAAGACGAGTTTCACTCTTTGAGTAGTTGTGAAGGTGATATTGTGGTACAATAGAAATGCTAAACTATTAGAAATGTACCAACAGCTGAAATCTCGAAAGCCGTATTAGTAGATTGGTTTACATTATCAATCTTGGTAAACTAAGCAGTTTAGTCAAGAGCACAAGTTGGCACACAGTAATGAGTTTTAGAATTTCTAATAAATAAATCAGAACACAAGACAAGTTGAGTTTAGTCACAGTAATTCACATAGTTGCTGATGAAGCAGCACACACTGATGCAATGACTAATAGGTGTGTGTTGCAGAATAAGCAACTATGTGAAGTACCGTGACTAAACGTGACTAATCGCGTCTCGTCTTGTCTTGACTAACCTATGTACGCCTAGCCTTACAAAAACAAGAATGATGATAAAGAAGGAATCAGATGGTTCTGTCATAGAGAAAGGAATACCCAAGTAAATAGTCGATAAACATTTAATCATGTTTATGATTTTATAATGATTTTTGTGCTTTTATTTTCACTACAGCAACTCCCAGTGGTTTAAAATCTGAAGCTGTCGTTCCTTCACCTCATTACATCCTTATAGATAGATAGATAGATATTATTTCTTGAATCTATCATTATTCGAAAAAAGGATAACATTTCCTTGCTTATACTAAGAGATCTACTACTAACAAAAATAATAACATTCCTTAAAATAATTTAACAAAAATAATTTCATTCCAAAACAAAATAATTTCCTTCCTTATCCATTGACAAAAACAATGAAAGTTCTTATAGAGTCAATAAAATAAGCCACTACTGACTTGTGAATACTAAATCGCAGATACTCAGCGCCTCTGAGAACAAATATCTATTTTTAATTATGACGACGCTCAATCGAGTCTGGAACCGTCTCTTTTGAGATTCATCATAAAAACACAATCATGTTTGTTTTCCGAGTTACTGAGTATCCACATGTGAGTAGTGCCATTATAGTAGGCCTATTTAAAGAGTCAATAAAAATTGAGTGGAAAGCATTTAATTCTACAAGGTTTCAGCGCTGGAGAGACTGCAGAGTCTATGCTGGATTGTCTCCAGTTCATGCAACAGCCCTTACACAGCTCAAGAGCTCAGCCCTTGCAACAGCTCAAGACTTACCCTTGGCAAAAAACTAATTAGGTGGATGAACCAAGATTGATGGAGCCCAGTTTGAATTCCTGACTCCAAATATTATATTTGCTTACCCCTAGCAAAAATCAATAATTGGTTTACCAATTATTTTTGGATGAATTGGATTGTTAATTGGATGAACCAAGATCAGTAATAACCAGTTTGAATGTTTGACTCCATATATTATACTTGCATGTATTTTGAACTGGAATCTATAGTAACCATTTGATAAATCACATTATGTTTTTTTAATCCCGTTCTCAATTTTTTGTTCTGTTTTTGCAGTGGATCAGAGAACGAAGACTCGGGCGAAGGCGGTAGCAGTAGCAGCAGCAATAGCAACACAAATAGCGGCAAAACGCCAGTGCCTCCCATTCCAGTCAACTCGCATCTACACTGCGACCTCAGTCTGCAACTGGACAACACTGGCAAATGCGGCACTCAGACGCTCAAGACAAAAAAGTTAGTAAGAAACAGTAAATAACAAGTTAACTGGTCAAGAAAGGTAGTAAAGACTTTGAATAAGAAGGTGACTGGCCAAGAAAGGTAGTAAAAACCTTAAATAACAAGGTGACTGGCCAAAAAAGTTAGTAAGAACCTTAAATAACAAGGTGACTGGCCAAAGAATAGGTCAAGGTTTATTTATCTGAGTGAAATGAGAAGGAATGCTCTACAAAAAGTTCCGGGCATGCTTTTTGTTACTGAGTTGAGTCTGAAGGAGATTTACAATAATAATATTGTAAATTATTAAAATAATCATTTTATAATATTATTAAATAATAGTTATAATAAGAATAGGTCTAATTATTATTTTACAACAAATTCAAAAAATCTTTGGTTTGTAGCTTCAAGTTTTTGTTCTATACTGATAAAAATGGATTTTCAACAAATTTTGTTAATCTTCGGTGGCTTTATTTATGTTTAAGACTGGTCGGATTTTACGCGGAATATGATGAGAGATTCAATGAAAATATAAGTTTGAAGTTTTACTATTAATGGATTCTTACTATTTTCTTGTAAATATTCAGTAGAAAGTCTTCAAGTATTTATTCTGTAGCATTATTATTTAAATTTCAATAAATTATGATTTATACAATTGATATATAAAATTAATTTCCTTCCATTTAAATTTGTTACTCAATGATCTAAGATGTTTTAAAAAAAAACCTGCGAAGAATCATGAATAACTGATGGCAACCTCTAATAAAATTCTTTTTTCCAGGACTCTTCTGCTAATAATGAGGGAAATGATCCATACCGAGAGAGATTACGTCAAGTCATTGGAATATGTAATAGAGGTATGTTTATTTTATTTTATCATAGGCTATTCATTTAATTTATACCGGTTCTGAATATTTTCGAATATGACGAAGAGTCTTATTGAATATTATTGTGAATATATTATATGATTATTCTGCTGTCGTATTCTTTCAATCTGCTATTCGATTTTGCTATAATATTACCGTATTTCATTTTTGCAGTTTTCCTCTTTATAAGAAATTCAAATACTTTCATTTCCAAAACAATATTTGATGAATATTAAATATTATTCTGAATATATTATATGATTATTCTACTGTCATATTCCTTGAATTTGCTATAATATTATTTCATTTTTGCAGAATTATATTCCACTTTTGGTGATGGACGACATTCCACAAGCACTGAGAGGTCAGCGAAACGTCGTGTTCGGCAACATAGAGAAGATCTACGAGTTTCACAGCCACTTTTTCCTGCAAGAGTTGGAGCGCTGCGAGCAGAGTCCCCTTCTAGTCGGCCAATGCTTCCTCAGACACGAGAGCAAGTTCTACTTGTATGCTTTGTACAATAAGAATAAACCAAAGTCTGATTCGCTCATGTCTGAGTATGGCACTGCATTCTTCAAGGTAAGAATAAGTGCTATTTGATCTATCACTAATCCGGAATATGAAGGATGGAAATGGGATTGGTAATATTGTACATTGCTTTCTTGCTTGAAAAAGTGTCAGGTTTTGTGCAACAAGTAACAAGAAATTCCTACAAAAATCACGATTTCCGATATGGAATTTACATGGAACACTGGTCGCTTGCCATGATTGTTTGGTTACTGAAACATCTTTCCAACTCGTACTCTTTTTTTTGTATCTACTGATGAGTGATTATACTAAACTTATCAGGTAACTTACTTACTTACTCCCAGGGCCATCTATATCTTAGTTGGTATTTAGCCGCACCAACAAACTTCCTCAATGTAATTCGATCTCCAGCATCTTATCAGGTTATCGATCAAAATATATTTTCAAAATTAACACTTGCATCAGAGATATTGTGGAACTTCTTCGTAATAAGTGAGAATGAAAATGATTTTGTCTTTCCCACATTAATATTTTTAAAAAAAAACTGAAGTTTCAATGCTCATGGCTTTATCTTCAATGTTGGTTTGAGCCTAAACTCTTGGTTTGAACAAAACTAAACTCAAACCAAGAGTTTAGGCTTAAGAGTTTAGGCTCAAACCAACATTGAAGATGATGCCATGAGCATTGAATCTTGAATTTTTTTTTAAATATTGATATGGAAAAGACAAATAGTTTTCACTCTTACCTATACATTTTTAAACATTGAATAATCAATTCAGACAGTCAATTCTATCTTTACACCACAAATAAATAAATTACAAAAATGAACAAAGTGTGCCATGAATCAACAAAATATTTATTTATTCAGCGTATGGCAAAAACACACCGCTATCAAATAACATGTATACATTACTCGTTGTATAAATGAATAGAAAACATCTTAGTGAAATATTATTGGAGACTCTTTGAGTAGTTGTGCTACTTCAAAGAAGGAGCAAATAAGTGAGTATTAGCATTCAGTTGAAACGTTTTCGTGTCTAAATTATTCTCCAAAAAATTATTTTATTTATTAACTCACATTTTCCAACAAAATGCAAAGTAAGAAAAGTGATGAGGTAACATAAAAATATTCTTCAAACCTATTCTTTGGTCAATAATTAAAATTCCAATATCTATTCTAGTCATTGGAAGTCATATTGAGGCTCCATTTATGAAGCATATATCACATGCACAGCAAAATATATGTCTTGAACAAAGTAATCAAATTATTATAGTTCTCGAATAGACCATGAATATAGTATCAATAAAGAAGACAAAGTGAGACTACCAAGGTTACTAGAAGGTGGAAGTATCTAATAGCCTTGGGAGCCCTCAGCTTTGCCATTGCCTTGTTAGCCGCAGTCACTGTATGGTAACCCACCGTCCGGGGACATCTTAAAACTCAAAGTTGAAAGATGTCACCAAACCGAGGGCACCCATGACGTACGTTGCCCGGCCCACACGCGGAGCAGTACCAGCAAAGGAAATACAGAAAGACTTGATTTCTGTGTTACCTTGCCAGACCATCACCATTCGAGGACGTAAGGCTTGTGGGCCACGCGACCTAAGGCGAATACTGTTCTTTGCTACACACCCTATGACGGAAGGTGGTAGGGTTGGAGTCGAGAGACAATCCATGGGGTACCGCTACAGATCACCTCTCTCCTGCCAACCAAACAGTATCCCCAATTTGGAATAAAAATTTTGAAAATTGTAACATCACTTCCTCTGGGTCTTCTGCGGTACAAGAAGGTTAAAGCCTACATGAGAATACTTTAGAGTAACTCTCATAGACCACAAGAACCTATACAAAGAACAACCCCCCCCCCCACAACAACGAAGTTCAAAAAGACCTCTACAATCCAACCCATCCCTAACCCAACAAGAAAAGAAACATCATCAAAGGCTCCAGAAGAACAGAACCTCTTGGATGCCTTTTGAAGATGAAGTCGACCTGAGTAGCATCCTCCTTGCAACGCAGAAAACCAAGAGGAAGTTTATTTTGCTAATGAAATATTAAATTGTAATAGAAAATTATCAAACGATCTATTATAATTAATGAGAATTATTTTAAAGTGGAAATTAAATTTGGAAACGATTTATAAGCTGGTGAAGCCAGTAAACAGAGTATACGGTTGCATTCACAGAATGATAATAAATCTATTATTATTATTCTGTGGACAATGCTTTCCACTTTAACAAATATGCAGTAGACGTCCTTCCTCCAGTCCATTAACTTCTCTCTTTAATTGCAATGTTGCATAAAGGAAGTGAATGCTGAAACTTGGTGATCTGTAACAAAAAACTTTTATTAGATGAAATACGTAATAAAACACAATCCTGAAACAATATACTTATGTGTGAATCTTAATATTGGATCAAGCTAAATACGTGAAGGGAAGAGACATGAATCCTCTAAATACTACCAAAGACAAACCTAACATACGAAATCTAATATGTAAAGCAGGCAAATAAATAAAATTCAACATGTAACTACACACAGTGTTATAGATGCAACACAATCCATGCACACAGTATATCATAAAATTAAATGTCCATGGCCTTGGATCCGGTAGAGAAGAGAAGCCGTATCTGAAACACACTTAGAAAATGAAGAATTGAGTAAATTTTCGAAAATAAAGTTGAATATTCAACCCGGAACTTATAACTAAACTCTTATAAATATGCACTCCTGAACCGCCAGGAGTGGTGTAATCTATAACTTTTGACTAATAAAAATCAATTTCAATTGATGACTGCACCTCTCAGCATTTGTGAGAGAATGCCCTAAGCTACTGCGCTCTCCTAGCGTGTGTAGGAGAGCGTCTTCTAAGATGATTCATCTATGAGAGTTTACAGCTCTCATTGATGCTAACTACTATACGATTCTATATCTTTAACTATAACTTTTAACTAAAATAATAATAATGAAAATCATAAATATGCACCTCTCAGCGTGTGTGAGAGAGTGCCCTAAGCTACTGCGCTCCTAGCGTGTGTAGGAGAGTGTCTTCTAAGTTCTTCTAGGAGAGTTTAACACTCTCAATGATGCAAACTACTGTACGTTACTGTAACTTAAACTATTACTTATACTAAAATGATTGCAATAATGCCAGGAGTAGCCCGGATAAAAATTGGTGTTGACTTATTAAAAAAATAATAAAGATTTCATGAATCTTCATCTCTCAGCGTGTGAGAGAGCTGTTGTCTTTTCTAGCATGTGTAGAAAAGTACCATATATGAAGAAATTCTTGAGTTGAAATTCAAGAATATTATCGGTTATATATTGAGAGTTTCAAACTTTCAATGTGACAATTGATAATGCATGCAAGTTAGAATTCAGCCCCGTAGCTACCACAAAATAGCTGTGATCCCCTTTCCCCATGCCAACCAGCAAAGGCTGGAGGCAATACTACTATAAATTGAAAAATAAATTGAATAAACTTCAATGAATTTGAAAAAATGACGACTCTTATAATATAAACATGCATCTAAAACAAATAATATCCTTCATACCCCTCTCCTAACTTCTAACTCTTTGCTGAAGGCACTGCAATCTTATATTTACAATTTCCAGTCTTATGTACAATAGATCCCATCAGGCTGCAGTGTAAAACAGTTACCACCTCGTCATAAAATTGATGCTGGAATCGAGCCCGCAATCATAGTAACAACGTAGTGGAACTACCACACAGAACACTGACTAGGACACTACGATACTCGACTGAAATCTGCAAATATCCTACGGGGACCCACCCTATCTATCTCAATCCCTATTTATGGCTGTTATCTTGTCTCACATCCAACTATGCAATCACAGGCACAGTACCACATATCCCATCATTGCATGATGGGGAAAACATGTACATTTACATCTGCACTGCATGGCGGTGCTGCTATTAAAGCGCCCGACCAAGACAGAAGACACCCACTCTTGGCAAACCTAGCATGGTGACGTGGTACTGCACAAGATTGTGTCAGAGTATGCTACATGACTAACAATCATAAACGTCCCACCCCCTATACCCCTATCTAGCTCAATCCCTATTTATGGCTGTTATCTTGTCTCACATCCAACTATGCAATCACAGGCACAGTACCACATATCTCATCATTGCACGATGGTGAAAACATGTACATTTACATCTGTACTGCATGGCGGTGCTGCTATTAAAGCGCCCGACCAAGACAGAAGACACCCTCATCGCAAAACTAGCATGATGACGTGGTACTGCACAGGATTGTGTCAGAGTATGCTACATGACTAACAACTATAAACGTCCCACCCCCTATACCCCTATCTATTTATGGCTGTTATCTTGTCTCACATCCAACTATGCAATCACAGGCACAGTACCACATATCCCATCATTGCACGATGGTGAAAACATGTACATTTACATCTGCACTGCATGGCGGTGCTGCTATTAAAGCGCCCGACCAAGACAGAAGACATCCTCATCGCAAAACTAGCATGATGACGTGGTACTGCACAGGATTGTGTCAGAGTATGCTACATGACTAACAACCATAAACGTCCCACCCTCTAGTATGGGACAATGTTAGATAATTCTAGCCTAACTCTTGACTAGTAATTAAAGGAAAAGATACCTCATACCAGATTCACCTATCCACATCTTGGTTTGATTGATTCCACATATTTATTTGTATTGAATGTGTTGAATGACTGCCTTTGATTGATCCTGGGAAGGCGAAGTCAGGGCGCAGCAGTCCTCTTTTGAACTTGACGTTCAACCTCCCTTTGTAGTGGGGTTACCATTCAATAGTTGATGCCTTCCAATGATCGTTTGTTTTTTCAAAAATTTATCCTGTTGAAACAAATAAAACTTGAGTTTAGCTTACATTTTCAATTTATTAATAATTATTGCTACGTAAACCAAGTTTTATTTGCAAGTAAATAATAACAAGATCAAGATGAAAACATTGAGCATAACTTACTTATCAATTAATTTAATAAGTATGACTGACTAGACTTCAAAAACCAAGAACTTATAATAATCAAATAATAACCTAAATTATAAAAACAATATCTCCTAAGATGAAAAGTCGAGTTTGGAATAATTTAAACAAGACAAAAACTGCTTTAACATAACTTTGAATTGATTTATCAGTAAAAAGTAAAGGATTGATTGAATGAATTATTAGATCGGTAGCCTACAGGAAAGTGGATGGATAAATTTTTTCGGGTACAAAAGAATTCAGACTATTTGTGAAAAACTTGATAAATTGATGAAGGGAATCTCGAGATTTCAAATCAACAGTAAATCTATATTAAAATTTGGAATAAAATTGATGAGAAATCATTTCGGTGTCAAAACTTTCGATCAATTTGTGAAATATAGTTCAAATATCAACCATACACAAATAAAAGTAAATTTGAAACTTTCAAAAACTTCAACTGATTGAAAAATATTTAAATCTTGAATTATTCACTTTGAAAAGAAATGAGATCAACTAACCTCAATAGTAGAAATGCCGGTATCCAAAACTTCACAAGCCAAACTGTAGTACAATTACTTCGTTTAACAACCAAATCAAGTTGTTAATCAGTGAATTCATTTGTAAGCTTCTCTATTTCAACTTGATCTAGACTGTAGTAGTTGAAAGCACTCGTAAATATTTCGAATAATCAACAAAAGAACTCGACCGTTGTTTACGCGACCGGTTACGTAGCAGAAATGAAGTCAAAGTGGCTTTCAGAGCTGACACAGGCTGACACGTGAGTCAGCTGATCAATCAGTGATGCCAATATTCGAATAAAACATTCAACAATAGATAAAATTTTTCATTTAGTTGAAATAATAATTTTAATAATGAATAATACTGATAAAAATACAACAATAGATAAAATAGACATTCAACAATAGATAAAATTTTAAATACAACAATAGATAAAATAAACATTCAACAATAGATAAAATTTTTCATTTAGTTGAAATAATAATTTTAATAATGAATAATACTGATAAAAATATATGGGAAGCAATTTTATAGCAAAATTTTCACGACCCGTCAAATTAATCGTCAGCTGTCGATACAGTATGATCGATATTGTTTTATTGGCCGGGAATTTCAAATAAATCTTAACGAAAATCTCAAAATATCGTTGGCCACCGATAGCTCAGTAAACTAGTAGGTACCAGAGATAATTATTCAGAATGTGAATATTATCCTCTCCTTTTCTGTTCTAATACTTCGCATACTATTACACACGGTAGGGTTCACGTGTATATTCCAATAGACAAGTGTTATGATTCAACGTTTCTTCGGTAACTACTTGGTTTCTTTGGTAGTATAGCTACTTTATAATCGCGACTATATCTATAGGGTGTTTCTAAAATAGACCGACAATCATTTATTATTATTGGAGACATTTCACTGGATATTTATACTGGAATTGGAATATTAAATTTATACTTTATTTCAAACATAAGGTTGAATCAGATCGTCAAGTGTTTTGTTCTAATACCGAATCTATTCCGGTTTCCACAGAAGAAGCAATTGGAGCTTGGAGATCGCATGGATCTGGGCAGTTACCTGTTGAAGCCGGTGCAGCGAATGGGCAAATACGCTCTGCTGCTGCAGCAACTGATGAAGGCGTCCAGACAGGAGGTGCCCGATCTCAGGGATGCTGAGACCATGGTGCGATTCCAGCTGCGTCACGGAAACGATCTTCTCGCCATGGACTCGCTTCGAGATTGCGATGTAAGTTGGAAATTCAGACTCGAATTGAATTTGAACAACTTTGACTAAATCATATCAACGTAGGCTTGTATCATTATACATGAATGTAGGCTATAATCTGAGCTGAGCTGTCAAATACAGGTTAGAATCAATCAACCAATCAAAGTTTATTCAACAAAAATAATCACAATACAAAGTTGAAATCTATACAAATATTTCTCATAGACAATGTACAATATAAATTTTCACTCTACTGAAGAAAAATTATTGGCCACATTAACCAAATGTTGTGGCTCAAAATAAATAATTCCTCTCAAGCTCTATAATTCCTCTCTTTAATCATATCAACGTAGGCTTGTATCATTATACATGAATGTAGGCTATAATCTGAGCTGAACTATCAAATACATGTTAGAATCAATCAACCAATCAAAGTTTATTCAACAAAAATAATCACAATACATAGTTGAAATCTATACAAATAACACAAATATTTCTCATAGACAATGTACAATATAAATTTTTACTTTACTGAAGAAAAATTATTGGCCACATTAACCAGTTGTTGTGGCTCAAAATAAATAATTCCTCTCAAGCTGCTCAATGATGAATGATGTCTTCTCTGTTGAGATGATATTTTAGAAATAACTGACAAGGCAATAAATGCTGCTCTTTTCTGGAGAGGAAAAATTTAAGGTGTTGGCCGGACACGGAAAACAAACAAAATAAATAATATTGGAAAAAAACAAATGAAAAATGAGAAAATGAAAATGAAAAATGAGTAAAAATAAAAAATAACAAAGTAAATTTCACTTGATTGCGGTAACATTTGTTAGTCCAAACTAGCATAACATATTCATAAAATAAACACAAATAGAACAATAAAAACATGTTATCGTTTATGAATGTACACCCTGATACATAGTGAAATGGTTAATTTTGAATTCTTCTCTGGTATTAACTTACCAATGCATACAGAGAAGTATTCTTTATGCTTATATTTCAACAAAATTTGAATAAATTATATTCAAGTATACACTACACACAATCTGAGCTATCAAGACCTGTTCGAATTAGCGACTATGAATAAAATTTTCCTCTAGTATTAACTATTAACTTTTTTATCAATAAATGCTTGTTTATAGGTGAATGTCAAAGAGCAAGGAAGATTGCTGCGTCAAAACGAATTCCTGGTGTGGCAGGGAAAAGGCAAGAAATGCCTGCGTCATGTCTTCCTCTTTGAAGAGCTCATTCTGTTCAGCAAAGCAAGAAGGTTCCCTGATAGAAAGGTGAGTGAATAATCTAATTATATGATGGCGTGTATTATTTGATCTATTTATAGGAAATCATAGGAAATATGGATATATGTCCTTATGGGAAATATACGCGATGACCAAAATAAGTAATCACTAATGATGGCATGTCTAATGTTCGCCTTGTTCCTATTTCAGGACTATTTTTCTATAAAACAGTATTCTAGAATACTTATCATTTGTCTATTCATTTGAATTGATGGATGCGCAAAATTAAACTGATTCCAAAAACTTTCCAAGTAGGTGCCTAGAAGAACAAACTTGTTTGTTTATTCCTATTCTTTACAACCTTCTTTTTTGTTTCCAACCTTGTTTATTACAAAAATAGTTTGTTTTTCTACTTGGATAGTTTCCAACATCAGTGTAATTTTACCAGTAGCCTACAGTTGAAGAAATAATGGGTGAACTGTATGCCTACAACACAATCATGAATCTATAATGTTGTACCAGCAATAAGCAAAATAACATTTGGATCATATGATCACTACTCTATAGAAAGTCCAATGCACACATAAAGCAGCTGTGCATTGAACTATTGGTTTGTATAGAGTAGACAATCATATGATCCATATGTTGCTAGTTGCCTATTGCTTATTGCTCCGGTGTACGACCGGGGTTAGATTCTGTCTATGATCAACTAATGAAACCCGTAATTTTTTTCAGAACCTGGACATCTACATCTACAAGAACAGTATCAAGACGAGCGATATTGGAATGACTGCAAGGGTGGGTGACAGTTCGACCAAGTTTGAGATCTGGTTTCGTAAGCGAAAGCCCAATGACACGTTCACTCTGCAATCCATGTCTGAAGATGTAAAACTGGCCTGGACCGAAGAGCTATCCAATATCCTCTGGAAGCAAGCATTGAAAAATAGAGGTGAGTTGACCATACAAATGAATAATTCAACTCATTTAATTCATTCTTGTCAATAAACAATAATTCATTCAAACAAGAAGGGTGTCTCATCTACTCCCTATTTCCTTACAATATTCCTTTACCATGTTAAATGAAATAGAAATATTCTTCATCAGGCTTTGTACTCAAATAGCTTCAATGTAACTTATTATTCCAAATAAAAATTGTTATAGTAGATTTCATTGTTGATTAATTTTTCCATTCTCATAAACGAAAGTTGATAACATCATAGAGAAGTACAAATTTTGTATTTCCTATACCTTATTTGTACTCCCAAATATTTATACTTCCTCTGTGATAACATTTTCAAGTCCTTGGAACTTCAAGGAATTTGAGGTGGTTATTGGATCTTCAATGCACTCCACAAAAATGCCTTCAGCAGTAACCGTGAAATAAGAGACTGATTTGATCTCAATTTTTAATTTATTCTATCTGTTTTCAGAGATGTCATCAATAAGTTCAAAGAATTTGAGGTTTTTATGGATCTTCACAAAACGGCCTTCAGTTTCCGTTTAAAGAAGAGACCGATTTAATAATAATTTCCAATTTATTTTGTGTGTTTGCAGAGATGCGTATGGCAGAGATGTCATCAATGGGTATTGGAAACAAGCCTTGCTTGGACATCCGTCCAAGTGCTGACCAAATAAGCGATCGTTCCATCAGTATAGCTCAGCTCAGCAAAAGTAAGAAGAAATTCAATTTTTGTTCCTTCAATATAGCCTATTTGATTATAAATCTATGTGAAAATGAACATTTTAAATATAAATGGCCTATAACATAGCCCCCTTTAAACTACTACTGTAGTTTAAAGGGGGCTATGCCTATAATTATATAATTATATTATTCTTTCTTATTATTCCAACAATATTATCGATCATTCATTTTTTATTCAACAGTACTGTATTATATGAATCATTTTCTAGCTCTAGTTGGACATTTTTCTCATTTTTTATTTTAATTTTTTATCGTTTCTGGTTGAAAATAGAGTTGTTGTAACCTCTAGGTATTTATCAGCAATATTTTATTCTCTATTCTATTCTATTCTATTCTATTCTATTCTATTCTACTATACTATTCTATTCTATTCCTATTCTGTTCTATTCTATTCTATCCCATTTTATTCTATTCTGTCTATCCTATCCCATTTTATTCTATTCTATCTATTCTATTCTATTCCCATTCCTATTCTATTCCTGTTCTATTCTATTCTATTCATATTCTATTCTATATTCTATTCTATATTCTATTCTATATTCTATTCTATATTCTATTCTATATTCCATTCTATTCTTTTCTTCTATGCTATTCTATTCCTGTTCTATTCTATTCTATTCATTCATCCAACAATATTTCTCTAACTTGTATATTTATAACTTGTAATATTTCTGTATTCTATTCTATGCTACGTATTCTATTCCTGTTCTATTCTATATTCACTGGCTAACCAACAATATTTCTCTAACTTGCAGCTGCGCCAAGGTTCAGGAACTCGATAGCGATAATGCCATCGGAACAGGTGCGAAAGAGACCGCACTCCATCATTTCGGTGACAAGCAGCAGCAGCAGCAGTGGAGCCAGCAGTAGCAGCAGTCACAGCAGCGGTAGCGACAGCAACCGACTCAACAGTCATTGCTCGTCGGCCGAGTCTGGCATAGTCAGCGATTGGACCGTCACCTCACCCACATCATCGCTGTCCTCTGACTCGACCACGCCATCGTGGAACAGCGACCATCAGTAGTGTCAAAGTGGGACACTTTTTGTGGCGTCAAACTCAAACTGTCCAATTAGCGACCATCAGTAGTGTTAAACCCGTATACTTTTTGAGGCGTCAAAGTCAAACTGACATGATGACGCTCTTGTGGAACAGCGACATTCAGTATATTGTCGAAGTGAGACACTTTTTGTGGCGTCAAAGTCAAACTGTCCAATTAGCGACCTTCAGTAGTGTTAAACCCGGACACTTTTTGTGGCGTCAAAGTCAAACTGACATGATGACGCTCTTGTGGAACAGCGACATTTAGTATAGTGTCGAAGTGAGACACTTTTTGTGGCGTCACCTTGAAACTATCCGATTTCAAACTGACATGACTATGCCCTTGTGGAACGACAACCAATAAAAGTGTCAAAGTGAGACACTTTGTGGGGCGTCAAGCTCAAACTGTCCGATTTCAAACTGACATGACTATGCCCTTGTGGAACGACAACCAATAAAAGTGTCAAAGTGAGACACTTTGTGGCAACAACTCCTATGCCCGGTTTTTCAGTCGTTCAATAAACTTATTGAATCAATAACGCCCTTTGAAAACACATAGGTTGATTCAAAGCTAGGATCCATGAACTGTCTATTGAGCGACTGAAAAACCGGGCACTAACTGCCCAATTTCAATAGAGGACATTTTTCTCAATTTCTCATACAAGGAAATCAAAAGAATTCTGTTAATGATATGTCACATTTGATGAAATTGTTGACAGGTGGTAAAGGATTAAGTCAGGATTTTACGGGGTGACGTTTTGAGGTGTGGAGATAATAATTGGTCTAATATATTTGTTATCTAAACCTAAACACAATATTGTGTATGCTGGAAAATTGTTTGTGGAAATTCCTAAAAGTATAGGAGAGAGTAGAGTGAAGGTTTAATTATGTCTTTAAGTTGCGGGGTTCAGCCTTTGACGCTCCATTCAATTTTATTATTGATCTTATTAATGTGTTTTTGTTCATTTTTTCTCTTCCTGGTTGATATAGAATAGAGTTATGTTAATATCAATTCCAAACAGTAGGAAAAAATTATCAACTTACATTGTTTGTTATGTTGTTGAAAAGTTGGAAAAGTGTAGCCCTGTATGTTGTGTACAGCCTACATGTTGTGGGAAAATGATTCATCAGTGTAAGATTTGTTCTCTACTTACAAAAAACATACAGTAGTAGAATGTTTTGGGATTGGATTTCATATTTTGAAGCTTGGCTTATGGAAAGATTGATTCATGAGTAATATGATAATTTAATGAAATCAAGTTCATATTAATAAAATGTAAAATTAATTTCTCATCTAGTTTCTTGAGATTTCATTGTAGTTTGGGGATTTGATCTTCTTGGTAGGATCAAGATAAAAATTAACAAAAAATATGTTATTTCTAAATAATAAACAAGGAGATAAGTCTACTCATTCATTGAAATTCATCTCGCTCTTTTCACTGCAGCATAAGTCATTCAAATTGGTGAGGGATTCATACTTTCAAAAAATGACTTCCAAAAATATAAATCACTCCACAACAAAATACCGGATGTTGGAACAATAACTGTATCTATAGTTTCTTTATAAGATTCATAATTTTTATTCAATGTTTTTCAACTCAAGTTGGATTTCTATTGAGTAGGCCCTAAGTCGTAGTGCGCAAAAATGTCAAAATTAGGAGAATTTCTTATTAATGTACATTCTATTGGATTGAACTATTGTGTGGCTTCATTGTAGCACATTATTGTAAATAAAATATTAGTCCATCACCTGTATATTCTGTAAAGATGATTTATTATTTATAAAAAATGTAGAGAATTTTTATTTTAATGGAATCAGAAATAGTTTATTTTTAACAGTGTAAATAATGTAGAGGCATCAAGATTCGAACTAGATAATTTTGATAATTACTTTCACCCATCAGTAAGTGACTTATGGGAATATAGATCGTATGGATAGGTCATCCAGTTGATATTAGTGCCATGGTTTTCTATTATCTTTCATTCCTAGTTGATCTTTGCTATCCTAGTTTTTGTTATCAAATTAAAGTTTTAATCTGACCCGGGATTGAAATAATTTCAAGCATGTTGATAATAATTTCAATTGTTTGTGATTAGGATAGGTTTCACCTTTAATTTCACTACTTTCTATCAACATTATTCTTATGTAAGATCTGGATGATCAATCTAAATTCATTTAATCCTTTTTAAACTATCTGCTTCTCTTGATGAACTTGTTATACGAATTTCTAGTTAGCTTGATTTGACTTCACGATTTTTGTTAGTCTTGTGCTTCGAATCAATATTACTTTACTTATCGATATTTTTATTATATAATATTATACTATTTTTATAATTGATTTAGGGTTAGTCGTTATGAAGCTAACTTAACTCTAACATTTTTCGTAGTTTTAAAAATGTTTGAGAGTGAGAAAGCTATGTGAGTTTGATTGAATGACGATTATAAATTTAGTTTTCTAATTTATTTGATTTAATTCTAAGATTATAAATCATTATTTTTTAACACTACCTTGCCGAAGGAATGGTTTAGCATTCTATTATTTATGAATGAGGTAATTCTATTCATTGATTTTAATTTTCTGTTGTAGAGCTGTTGAAGCATAATGTAGAAAGTTGAAAGTTGAATGTTGAAAGTAGAATGATTGTTTCCGGGATCAAATTTATTTTCAACAAGTATCTTATCCAAAGTTGTATAAATGTAGAACGTGTGTATTGTACTTACAATGAGAGGCTTGATGTACATTCAGCAGTGTATAGAATAGTTTTCCTTATTATATTGATTTAATGTAAATAATTTTGCCTTCAGGAGACTGTTTCCAATGTAAAACAACAAGAACGCCATAATAAATTATATTTTTCAATATTTTCACATTATTAACAATTGTTTTTCATATTAAATCGCTCGCACATTCCTTGTTCGATTAGATTCTAGTGAAATTCATCCATGCTTTGTCCGTTAACTCAATGATACTTGTATTTTAAGATCATCTTTTACAAAACAGAGAAAAATTATTTCATCCTGGTGCTTCTTTTTTTGACAAAAAATAAAAAGGAATTTTCTACTCATCCCCAAAGTGGAAATCATTATTTTCTATTTATTGAAAGTCTTCAATCACCTTCAATCATCACAAATCAACGTTAACTGGAAGCTATTCAGTTAGCATACTTACACGGATATTTTACTGAATATGTGTGTTAACAAGTGTGCCTATAGTCATTCATGTAAATAGTGTATTTTTTAATTTAGGATAAACTTTACTATAATCACTGATTCTTATTTTAAAGTTTGATGTGTTCTTATATTCTTGAGTGAATGATGTAATATTTCTTACCTCACTTCAAAGAGATTTAATGCGATGCTTATGAAAATTATAAATATGGTTTGCATTTCATTACAAAACAAAAATCAAATTCCATTCATAGGCTTATTAGGCTATAATTATTTTGCTCATTATAAGAATCAAATCTGTTCAATACTATGAGATTATTAAAAGATTATATTCTATCCTTTTGTTTTCATAAAATCATCAGCATAATCGTTTATAGCAATGATTTCAGGTTGCCTTGGTTCTTTTGTAGTCACGATAAGAATGCCTTCTTAAATCAAAAACGTGAGACAAAAATCTTGAAATGAAAGGCTATTAATTTGAATATTGTGCCAGGAATCAAAAGCTACCTCATGCTCCTATTGCTGTATTGTTGCTATTGAAAAATACAAAGTTACTTGATTCAACCTCACCTCGTTAACATTTATTTTTAGATTGTTATTAATAGATATTGGTCCAAATATTGTACCTACTCCATTCACAATATTATATCTCATCTAATCATGGTGCTCATATAGTTCGATGAACAAAAACTTAAAAGATTAATAACTTGAATATATTATAATACTGTAGTAGGCCTAGAATGAAAGCGATTTCCACATGGCCATTACTATAAGATGAAGTACAGTTATAAATGTGCCTATGCTTTAAAACCATCATAATAATATACTTGTATGTCATTGTATAAATTGAATTGTAATAGTTTTATTTTATATTTCTTTTCGAAAATATAGTATTCAATAAATATACATTTAGAACAAGCTGTGAGTTTTTTATTTGAGTCGAATGTCACCAGCAATTTCCTTGAATCAAACTTTTCCAATTACATTTATTGGATTCTATTAATTTATGAAATCATGAAAGTAGGCTTATCTCAATACTGTCACTGTATACTTTGCCAGATATTGCCCGAGTCTGAGCTCCGTGTCCCTGACAGCTGAAGAGGAGGAGAATCGAAGAGTGCTATAAAATACACTACAAAAACCTGTTTTCAATGACGTATTGCATTTCTCCCAGGGACACGGAGCTTAGACTCGAGCAGTATGAACATTAATATACGATCTGATTCAATAGCCAACCATACAAATCATGGTTAAAGCAGAATTTTCCATTATTGGGTCTGAGACATAAGATACTTAGCGTTTCAGTTATGAAAAACGTTTTGGTGATGCCAAAAGCAGGAGAGTTGGCAATAAGAGGCACACACTGCCAAAGATGTCAGATTTGAATTTTTTCCAGGGATGTTTGTGGAATTTAAGATTGCAAACACAACTTATTAGACGGACAATTTTATGAAGAATCGTTAGAAAGTTTTAAGAACTCGGGGAATCGATTCCCGCCCGGGCAAACGTTTTTTGTACAGCAGAATTCATAGAATTTCCTTACTATAGTCCGGCAACAGACAAAAGAGCCTCCAAAATAAAAACTCTACGTGCGCGTAGAGAGCGCACGTTATGCAATGCAGCAGTTTATCTCACTCGCTCACTAGAGTAGTGGTACTATGTGATACTGTATCACTGAAGTGAAGGTTCTTTTGCCTGTTGCCAGACTATGACTAGGCTATTATTCTGTTGTCAATATTCGCAGTAGCGGAAGTCTTCATAGTATTCTATGACATTATTAATTAGGAATTTCGTTCAATTAATTATTATATGATTTAAAAGCAATTGAATAGTTGCAATATCTCATTTCCTTCCATCTGTGATATTTTTTTCAACTAGTCTAAGCCGAAATAAATCTGAGATTATTTCAGTTATCGGTACAGTAGGCCTACCTAAGAAATTACACTTTTCACGTATGTAGGCTACTACAAAAAAAATATGTACCATTCCATTCCTCACTTCGATTATCATTAAAGTTTTATTTTTACTGACATTGAAACGTGATGGAAATGCGAGAATATAGTTTCACGCCTTCGCCATACAATAAATATATCTCAGAATATTTAGTCATTTATAGAGACTACATCATTATACCTACTACAGAGGCTGTGTATAGTATTCTGATTATACAGTAAAAAAAATTATACAGTCTATACTGCTATACATAATACAAAAGTTATCATTGAACTCAATGAAATAAGTATAGAGACCAAAAAATCAAACCATATGTAGCTTATTGAGAGTAAAAAACTTATTGATAATGTTATTCTCAAAATAAACAACCATAATTTGGAACCGATAGGTATACAAATCAAGCTCATATAATATCAGAGGAAAGCAATTTGTTCACCGATTTTCGATAAAATATTGATTTGAACCAAACATTTTCAGCTATATCTGAATACACAGTATCATTTTATAATAGGTATTAATTTTGTTTGCTGGGGTGTAATATGGCGGATAATTGCACCACGTCTAAAAACCGAAGAGTGAAGGTAGACATCTTGAAACTGATGGAGGATCATGAAGTGATAACACCAGCCAACAAAAACGAGCTTATCGTTGAGTTCCACGGACCAGCAGGAACGCCCTACGCGGGTGGAATCTGGATGATCCTCTTAACACTCCCCGCCAACTACCCTTTTCAGTCACCGTCAATCGGATTCATGAACCGAGTTTATCATCCAAACATCGATCTGCAGTCGGGATCTGTTTGTCTTGACGTCATCAATCAAAAATGGTCGCCGCTGTTCAATCTGAGCAACATATTCGACTCGTTTCTTCCCTTGCTGCTGTCTTATCCCGAGCCCGAGGATCCTCTGAATGCAAATGCGGCCGCTCTGTTTATCAACGATCGTGAAAAGTTCGATGAAGTGGTGAGAAGCCATGTAGCGCAGTACGCTGACAGAGCTTCAGCTAGGAAAATGATCAGTTTTCAGTCGAATGTCAGTGAAGATTCGTCGTCTGATTTGAGTGAATGAAAAAACTATATCGACAATTTTATATGCTGAGATAAGATGAGTGAAACTGAGTTAGTTTTGAAAAGATGAGTAAAGAGTGCAGCTTTTATTATTTTAAGTTTCAACTGATAGACTTTCCGGTACCGGTATAATTTTGTATTCAACTGATCTTGTTTAACCAAAATTCACTTAAAAAATGAATAAGTTATCAATCGAAGAAGATTCGTCGTCTGATTTGAGTGAATGAAAAGACTATTCCACAATTTTATATGCTGAGAAGAGAGTGATAAGCTTCAAAAGTAGTTTCTACAGATAGACTTTTCAGAATAATTTTGTATTCAACTGATCTTGTTCAATAAAATTCATTTGATTGAATGAGTAAATTCATTTGAATGTCTGTGGATAATCGTCGTCTGATTTGAGTGAATGAAAACACTTCGACAATTCTATATGCTGAGAAGAGAGTGAAGCTAGTAGTTTCTACAGATAGACTTTCCAGTATAATTTTGTATTCAACTGATCTTGTTTAACCAAAATTCACTTGAATGAATTATCAGTCGAATGTCTGTGAAGATTTGTCGTCTGATTTGAATGAATGAAAAAACTATTCGACAATTTTATATGCAACTGATCTTGTTCAACCAAAATTCATTTGAATGAATGAGTAAATTCACTTGAATGTCTGTGGATAATCGTCGTCTGATTTGAGTGAATGAAAACACTATTCGACAATTTTAAATGCTAAGGAGAGATAGACTTTCCAGTATAATTTTGTGTTCAAACTAATCTTGTTCAACCAAAATTTATAAATAACATGGAATTATGAAGCTATTGATTCAAGATTTTTCCAATAATTAAGTCTTCCATTGACTGTATCTGTTCTATATTTTACTTAGCTGCAATATACACCAGGTGCCTATTGCATGAGAAAATACCAGCTAATAATACTAGTTGTCAGATGGCAAGTTACCATATAGTATTAGTATTATATACCAACTAGTATTATAATATAGCTTGTATTTTCTCATGCAACAGGCCCCTGATGATAGAGAACAAAATAATATGGTAGTAGTCCTCTGTATTATTGGATGCTTGCTTACCCATCAAAACTTATCCATAAAAGCTCTTATAGTAGAATATTGCTTTGTATACTTTAAATACATCTTACTCCAAATTCTAATATACATCCTTTAATCAAATTATTAATTAATCATAATCAAAATCTCAGTAACTGTGTACTTCTTGTACACATTTTCATATGTCACTGTACAAAGTATAAGTAACCACCCTTTGGAATGATACGAATTACTATTATTATCATTATAATTATCCATAACAGCTTTTTATCACGTTCAAAGTGTATAAAATTTGATCCACACTTGGAAAATATGAATATGGATACATTATGTGAAGCTTCATCTTTGTAAAAATAATGAAATGTGAATTAATTCATTGTCAGTCCAGAGGGCTTAGAGCAAAGTGAACGAACTGTATCTACTCTGTGTAATAATATAGGATGAGTAACCAATTATTATTTTTCTTTTTTAAACTCATTTCAATAAAATTTCATCACTTAAAAGACCAGTAATCATGTTTGGATTACCGGTAATCAGTGGCGTAACGTTTCCCAACTGGGCCCCCCCGCAAGAAATAATTCCGGGCCCCTCCTTCTAAAATCTCACGCCCCTCTCTTAGCCCCTTTTCCCTGAACTCTCATTAATGAGAGCGTACATCATGAGTGAATAACATATTCATGTAATAAAATAAAACATGCTCTTGATTGAATTCTACAATAATTGTAATAATTATTAGAGATTTATAATAATTCATAAAAACCTTTTGTGTGACAGGCTTTACTAACATATCACGAACTGGCACACAGACAACACTCATTTTGAAAGCTAGCAAAATATTTTTGTTCACTTGAAGGAAAGAAAGGTAGTAAAGACGGAATAATTGCAAATCGAACATCATACGTGTAGGAATACAATATGAATCAAATAATAAATATTAATAAATTTTTTGTACCGTAATAAAGAATTAAAACCCACTTTCACAAACTCACTGCTTACAGCTCACTTCACAAATTTCTATTAACCGAGACGCGTTTATACGTCTAGCACAACGGTTCGAGACGAACTGAATGAAAATGAAATAATGAATTGAGATTGACTCAGTAAGCTATAGGCTATTTTTCGGCAACTCTTGCAGTCTATTTCTACAGTATTATGATCAGGAATTCGATGGGCCAAACAATATATTTGTGTAAACAGTCTGGGTCTGGGAACCGTATGTCTGTCTCCATTCAATGATTTGTAAACAAAATGCATTATTTCCCGATAAGCTACTTTAAACCAGCAGACCTTTTGTTAATTGTGCAACTATCTATACGTTCTTCCGTCATAACAACTCTCTTAATGACAATTTTTAACCAACTGACATTCCAATTGTTGATGCATAATTTTTTTTCAATGAACAATTATGAATTATTGAAATGTGTGTTTATGGTTGTTAATTGCCCAAAATAAAACTTTTGCTTTTCTTGTTCAATCATTACTTTAATTTTATTTCTTAAAAAAACATATGATATTATTTCAGGCCCTAGCCCGGGCCCCCAAGGGACCGGGCCCCCCGCGCCGCGGGGTTTGCGGGGGTGTAAGTTACGCCACTGCCGGTAATGTTTATTTTGCCTTTCATTTAGTATTATGTGTACATTACAGAATAAATAAATAAATATAGATTCATCGTAAAGATGCTTGTGCACTATAGTTTTTGTGTAATGATTGATGTAATTCTAATGATATTGAATTGAGCTTGAATGGGTTCAGTGCTTACAAAAAATAAAACAGCTTTGAGAAGTCAACAAAGGTTTATTGAATGGAATATTTCTTCAACAATAATGAAATTATTTAACAATAGAATGTTCTTTTTCAATGAAGTTGAGGAGTTAGAAGAGATTTATAAGAAAATCGCAACATTGTCAATACAACATTATAGCACTAATTAATTTTTTTTCGAAAGTTTTTTTCTAAACAGTAAGGAAATCAAGGTACTGATATGATGTGTATTATTTTCTATCAAAAGAATAGAAAATGTATTATTAGATCTTTATAAATTGAACTAAAATTTCTTAGATGCGTGTTCAGTTATTGTAGCCTATTATACTGATTGGAGTGTGAATCTGTGGATGAACATTTGCGTTGGAAAATTTTCAAACAAAATCCAACGTCTTACAAATCTCCTGAAAATTGCCTAAGGAAGTTGAAGTAAGAATAGACACTTCTCAGAACCTGTAAAACGAAATTGAAATTCTTCAAAAGTTTATAAAAGTTGTAATATAATAATTGCACTTTCCTTAGAACAAACTAAATGATCAAAGTCCAATTACAACATGCACATCATTAGAGTACAAGCAGTATTGTCATAATTTTTGAACTACCTATAGCCTTTATATCCATAAATCGATTTTGAAAAATACTAGTATGGCTGGTATACAGTACAAAGAGTGTATAAAAACAGTGTGGCCATTGCATGTAACATTTTTGACTGATTAGCTCTGACAAATCTACCATACTTATTACTTATTTATGCCAATTTCCATAAGATTTTTATTGGAATAAAAAGTAAATCATATATTGTTATAAGTGATTCATTTCTTACCTACATTTTGCCTTATCATTTCAAGCTTTTAAAGCAATACCAAGAGTAGAGAGACTATTTATAATGTTAGAAAAGTTATTTTTGATGTTGTTTCTCTTAAAATAAGTTTGACAAATGAGTGAATGGGTCCATGTTTGCCTGTAATCCCATATTGAAATTCAATAATTTGACTAAAGTATGGCGGTGGCGGGAAAAAAATGATCTCCACATACTTATGTGCTTCACACAAATGGCCACACTGTTATTATACAGTCTCTGTGGTATAGAGTAATATTGGTATTCGTTTTTTTGTGGGTTTCCACCTCGCCTTTTCATTTTTGAGTCGGTCACCCATCCAAGAGCAGTCTCAAGTGTACGTACGTGAACGATCACATAGTAATATAATTGTAACAGGTCTCATCGAAAAAATGCTAAGGCATACAAATAATTCTCATTTAATTGTATTGAATAATACAAGTTATATAATATAGGCTACTATGAATAAAATAATATATTATTCTACTTACAACCGTCACATTGTTCCTATTCAATGTGAATATTCTGTAAACTTCCATCCTGATTGGTTTACTATTACGGGTCATCATGATTTTGAAGCAGTTTTGAAACCACAATGGTTTGTTGTACCATGAACATTCATAAAGTACCATGTGCAATTTCTCGTCCTGTGTGATAAGGCAAAAATATAAAGCGCAAAACTTAATTTTATATAAATTATTTAAATTTTATTTGAAATACAGAAACACTATAAGCACATAATAATGCACTATATTACAAGAATATTACACTTATTGCTCATTCACCTTGCTTTGGCATCTAGACTGTAAATGTATTACTAATACACATAATGATTTATAATGATAATATTAAGTAATTCATATAATGAATTATCATAATAAATTATTAAGAATGCCGGTATGTAGACCATCTATACGGTACCTTCCATGCGTTCATCATCAACTGTATAACATTGATATTGCGTGGTTGTGGATCAATAGGCCTATAATATGGTGCATCAGAGTGGATGGATTCTTATTCTAGTTAATCATCGTAAAAATAAGCTATAATGAGGTACCGCTACCCAATTCATAGTCAATCAAGGTGTCTTAGAAAAGTGAAGTCTAGGGCTGAGCTGGACGTTAGTAAAACATACAGATATAGTGTTATGCTGACCTGACGCTGTATTTCTTGTCCACTCTCAGAGAATATGAGTAGAAGCAGTGTAACAAGAAATGTGAGTGTACCGTATTTCAATTTGAACATCAAATCGTCTTTCTGTAACATCAAAAAATGTATGAGACCAAAGAGCTATTATATAGGCTAGAATGATTCATGAATTGATTTATTGATCATTATTTTTGGCACAATCTTCCAAAAGTATAAAATGCTCCAAAAAAAGAAAAATACATAGGCCCATACTTGATATTATTTCATTCAAGATAGGAGGATAGCCTACAGTAAAAGTATAAAATAATATATCGACTGCATGTGAATTAATTATAATTAATTAGATATTCAATTCTGTTGGCAATAGTCACATCCATTAATTATAACATGTTATTATTTCTGATTAATATTAAAAATTTTCAGATGTGAAGACTTTTGATGGCAACTACCCGTAGCCTATGGGCTTTTCTTGGTACCTAATTTCTCTCAATACATATTATGATTTTTGTATATTCTATACTTTTTGTATCATTGTTTATTGAGGGAGAAAAATTATTATTATTATTATAATCATATCATAAGCGGATGTATTAGAATGATTGATAGCACTCAATAATTTTTGCTCAACTATCATGTTTAAACATTTCTAAAAGCCTACCGGTCTATCGCTGAGATCCCACAGTTCCAAATACATTTTTCTTCTAAATTTATTTGAAAATATATTTTTGGCCAGAACAAGTTCTGTACAATTGTTGTGACGATGTTTGTACTATTGGCAGAAAAATCAAGCAATATTCTCACAAATCTTTTGGTCTAAGTGAGAACTCGTTTCCACTGGTTAATTTAAATTGAATATAAAGCTACATTAGTCACCTACTCTGAAACGTGAATTTTCAAAGAATAAACACTCACCAAAAAACAGAAAGTAGCGAAGCAAAGTTGAAAGCAGATCACACCGTTTCCATAGCATAGCTGGAATTTGAATCCTTTCTTCAGCATGTATACTTTTCTGGAAAATTAAAATTCTATGAATCTCTAGCTCTAGACATTTCCCTCAACAAAAGGCTATCATGAATAATTAGTATTTATTTGTAGTCATAAATAAATTATGACTACAACTTACTTTATCACTTGGTGGCTGACGCATCTCAAGCAAGAAGAATTTCTTTATCAAATTTTAATATAAAAGGGGTTTTTGAGGGTGATACCCACATATTTATTCTAGTACATTCATATCTATTCTAATAAATAGAAAATAAGAAAATAAAAATGAAAATTATTGGTTTTTGTTCAAAAACTTTTTTTGAGGGTGATGCCCACATAAGCTCAAGGTTTGTGCGTGGGTAATGAGAGTGGTGATGATGAGAGATGACGACTGTTTTTAGGCAGTCGGGACCTACGGCTTTTCGTCTCCTCCGAATGACGGGAGTGGCCGTTTTTGTCAAAATCCGTTCCGGCAACTGTATTCGATCTTGGAGCCTTTGGATTATCAGACAGGCGCTTATCGCCCTCGGCTACGGACCACTCCATGTCCAGTTGTGAAAAGCATGTTGTATATAAATTTCTAATACCTGTATACCGATCTATCTGAAATCTCACAGTTGAATATCTTACAAATACATTTGCCTTTTAAATTGCATTGAAATAATATGTATTTGAAAACATCTTGGGCAAAATGAATTCAACAATATTTATGAAGATCAAAGAATTCACTTTTAATAGTTTCAACTATAATACAAAATTTAAGACTGCTCAGACCCTACACAAACCTGTTAAAAGTGAATTGATGATTACCTTGTCCTGTCATTATTTATTGTATTTTGTATTATACAGTATTTTGTATTGTGTAGGTTGTTTAGAATAAGAAAATTACCTGTATATAAGTTGGTGATGCTCAGATAATTCTCGAGATAATAGTTTCAATAACAAAATTTCATCTCCATCACTTCTTGCACTGTTCATGCTGTCATCCTGAAGTGTTCTATTATCGATTTTCTTCAAATAATGCTCATTAAATCCTTCCAAACACATGCAAAACAGTCGCATTTCCAGTATCACATTATGCACACTGGCAATTGTCATCAAATAAAGCAATATCGCTAAAATAAATGCGTAATAAATGTAAATAATTTCAACCAACAGCATGAAGATGTAAGAAGTTAGGTTGTCCTTGCCTACAGTGAAATATGAGACGAAAGGTAGCGTTAAATCTTTCTCAGTATCGTAACCGATGATGTGTTGTATGAAACCGAGAACGGGAAGGATATTTGAACTGAAAAAGAAACATTTCATTGCAATTTCTAAAAGAATTCCAGTTTTGGACCAAGTTCGCCTAGTTTCCATCATTAGAGCACTGCATTCAGCCGCTAAATCTGGGTGATGCAGCCTTTTGTCGTATTTGAAGTGCGGAAAGTTGATTACCTCCATCATAGTTTTCAGGTGTTGGGGAAATAGGTAATAGTCGGTTATGGCGAAGAAAAACGCGTAGAAAATGTTTATGTTTTCCATTGCTGTGATTCGCTGCTCGAATATGCTCCACTTCTGTACTATGATCACGTTAGTTTGTAGGATGAAGTAAATGCTTATCAAGAAAATTAATCTGGCTTTCGTGGAGCTCTGCCCAGGCGGTAAGCAACCAAGCCTTTGAAGGTACATGCATATTTTGCTTATTATTTTCTCCATCACTATAATTCAGTAATATCTGAAAAAACAGAAATTATCTTATAGCTTAGATCAGTATTACACAACAACAGAGGAATCTTAGGGTGGGTTGCATGAAAGTGGATTAAAATGAATATTCGATTACCGGTACTTCGAAAAGATGATTCATAAGTTGTTTTAAAATCATCCGACAAGAAACGATCTTTCTTATCATCAACACTATTTAGAGCTCCTCGAACATAGATTTGCCATATTTTCATTTACTTGATGTGTTTCTTGTGATTTTGTATTCAAGAATCTGCTTGTTTACTGCACTTAGTTAAGTTATATTGCTTATGAAAATAAAATTGAATTTGAATATCTCCTTGAGAAGCATTGAGCGCTGGTAGGCTATCATTAAGATCACAAAAAAAAAAAAACAGTATTCTTGAGAAGAAACTGTACGCATAGTATATAGTTTATAAGTAATTCCTCTCAAATATCGAATACAATCATAGTCTGGAAAGCAAAAAAAAAATTATGTGAGAGCAAAGTGAATTCTTTCCTAATAAATAGAGATGGAAAAACAATTCTAATAGAAATAGAAAAAACTATTTCATTTCTATTTATTAGGAAAGAATATTTATTGTCTTTGTTGAGAGATGCCAGCATGTAGGGAGCCTGATCTTGGATAGTCTTGGAGCTTGATCTTCGATTCCTGGATTCCCAAGATTAAAAGTCAAAAGGAGAACCTGTGTCCTTGATATTTGAATATGCATGTATCTTTGGTATTGAAAATTGTAGTTTAAGCTTGCAATAGAAAATGCTGCTGAAGCTTACAATTGAAAAAGTTGCTGACAAGATACAGAGTTTTTCTCTTTTATTCCGCTTACCATGACAAACTGCTAGTTAATTTTTCACTTTAAACACAATTTGAAACAACATAACAGTCAATATTGATGAATACTAGATTAAACCTTGGGTAGTTTTCATCTAATATTCACAAATATTGACTGTTATCGTTTATAATTGTGTTCAAAGTGAAATAATACAAAATAATACATCAATACTTGAATTAGTTTGTACACTTTATACCTGAACCTGTTTTATGAAAATCAATGTAATATAGGCAAAGAACGGACACACACTAGATATGAATAGCACGGTGATTTGATGTCCAATGTATGTCTGCCTTCTTCCTGTATTACAATACTTCTAAATTTTCATGAAACAGGCCCCAGGTTGAACTTCCGAGTTAACTCTTGTACTTGTACACTTACCACTTACAATATCCAAGCAGTAACCTAATTTCAAAACATACTTCTTTGTGAGACATCTCTCCATTTATATTCTTTCTCAGATATCACAAAATAGCTGTCCCTAAATATTCAACGAATATCAAAAGCAGTAATATCCCATAATTTCTTCTAGGAGAAATAATTGTAGGCCACTTTAAAACAAGGGTTAGGAGCAATAATTATCAACTTTACCCATCAATTCACACTGAAAGCTCTGCAATTACAGAATACTGAAGAATTGGTGGGTATACGACAATAAAGTGACAGGGGAATCGCTCCAATTATTATTATTATTATCACTAGGTACAGGAAATTGGCTCTCATTATTATATCTAAGAATAGATTTTACATAAAAAGTGAGTAATTGACTGAGAACAGTAATCTTGTAGCTTTTCTCAACTGAAATACAACCCTTCCCTGTTTCTTAATGGCTGTTCTCCCAAAGAGAAAAGAATTGTTAAAGATATAAAAGTAGATGAGTAATATCATAGAGAATTCTCTCAAGAAGAAGTAAAATAATATTGTCTCGGTAATATTGTCCACCCAATTCAAAGGATATTATCAGTTAGTCAGTTCAGGACCTATATTCACTACACAAGTATGTAAGTAGTACACCCAGATTCATTTAATTTGACGCTTGGCATTAGATATTATTTCTTTGTCATCGTACTGTACGGTCATCAGCAACGTCAAGAAATAATATCTCTCTATCTATCTGAAATAAGTTTGAGCGTCTGGACGTGGCTGAATGTGACATGACTATAATCAGATTCATTTAATTTGACGCTTGGCATTAGATAGATATTATTTCTTTGCCATCGTACTCTACGGTCATCAGCAACATCAAGAAATAATATCTCTCTATCTATCTAATGCCAAGCGTCAAATTAAATGAATCTGATTATACATTCGCATCAACTTTAATACGCATTTATTTTGTAAATATTCTGATAAGGCGATGGAATGATAAGCAACCAACTAGTGGTATCCATTTAACTTGTCAGAAATCAGCTGTTTCGGTAATAATTAAACAGTGACTTCGACACAATAATCAGAAGGCTTGAAAGTCTTAGAGACCTTTAAAGTCTTTAAAAGACCTTTTTTAAGAAGACCTTTCAAAGAATAACTTTTTAAAAAACCTTTTCAATAATCTGCGAGATTCAGCATTATTTGTAGGTCAAGTAATTTTGATATGGCTGGTCAAAACATATGTTTTCTGACAAGTTAAAAGGGACCTGCTATACATGTGTCTCCCGACAGTAAAAACTGTGTCCTCAGAGAAATATACATTTAAGCAAGGTATGTAGAGTTCCAATAGAGTAGTTAGGTCTCTACTAACCTTGCATTTAAGTATGTATTGAAAATAGGTGGGTGGATTTGAGAATAGTGTCATCAAAATGAAAGAAACTATGCAAATTTCAAGTATAATATTTATTTTGTAAAGATATATAAAAATATTACAAAATATTTTTACTTCTACATAAAGATTTGAATGAATATACGAGTATATTACAATATAGGCACTAACTGAAATATTCAAGTATGATTAAAATCTAGAGGTTAAATTGAAAAAAAGAATGGATACACACAGTACTCTAAATCAATATAAATCTTATAATGGGGTTTCTTAATTAATAGAGAGATATCCTAAGCTTAAATCTATAAGAGCACTTTTTAGATTTCCACTAAAAGCAAAAATTCACAGTACGGAGATTCTTCTTTGCTAGCATGGTAATTCCTCTAATAAAAATAGGTATTTAAAATTGGCACACGTTCTTCAATAGAAAAAGCGTTACAGATCACATAACTTGATTCAGATTGTATAATTACTATTGTTGAGAAAATTCATTAAAAAAACTCTATGAACTAGGAAAATTTTACTGGCATTCAATGGGAAATTTGATTGAAATATCTAATTTTAAAAGTTATATGAATTGAAAGACAACACAAAAAACATTACAGTTCAATTTTCTACAACTGTAGAATGCCATAAAAGTAACAAACAATGGCACATACACAATTCTAATCTATTACCTATAGAATCTACAATAAATTCTATGTGATAAAAGTCAAGAAAATGTAATTAATTCAAGAGAGCATGAAAAATAAATGATAATCATGACGAATCAAGGTGTCAACATACAATAGAAACTAATTCATAATCTAAACAATTTCTAATATAAGAATATACACGTTTTTTTGAGCAAGAAGTATCTAGGAAGAACATAAGTCTAGAAATACGATGATTGATAAAATTAATAAATATGATTTTCGAATAAGATGAGATTAGAAGCGTAAGGTTCAGAAAAGTGATGTATGATAAAATAAACAACAACCATACGATTAAGATGCTAGAGCTTCTGACTCGATGACTTCATCTTCTTCACCATAATCCAAGGCTTCTTCTGGAACAATCACTTCTTTGGAAAGCGGACACTGCATGCACCTGTAATAATAAATACAACAATAGTAAGTCAATGAATCCAGGTCGAAAAAACATCGCTGCTATAGTCCGATTCACGTCAAGAAGTCAGCATTGTTTATATGAGGAGCATTGATGCCAAGTTTCATTGAGAGAGAGAAAGAGAAAACTGCACCAAACGTGTTTGTTGGGACTGTGTGCGACAACAATGCACAGTGCGAATAGGATAGAGACATCAGCAACTGCCTTGTGCTGAACAAGGAAGCAAACTCTCATCACAGCAATGCTGACTTCTTGACGTGAATCGCTCAATACTAGCCTACATAATCTGGAAATTATTATCGTTTTATTATTGATTGTATTTAATTATTTTTTTAATAAAAATAAGAAATGAAGTAGAATTAAATTATCTGGTGCCAAGACATCACCCTCTTCCCCCTACCAAATGATGTCACCTAGGTGACGTTTTGGGGATGACGTCAGAGGGGGGTTGGTAGGGGGTAGGTTGGTGGAGGGGGGAAGAGGGTGTGATGTCGTCTTGGTGGGGGTTATGACGTCATGGTGCACCAGAATTGAATAAAATAAATAATAAATTAGTAATTTTATTCTACTAACTATGAACGTTTTTCTATTAATCAAAGTCATTTCGCATATAAATCTTACGATCTACAGATACTAAAGAATCGAGAGATTCGTAATGGAACTTGTCTTTGTCTTGTTTGAAAGACAAAAAGAACTGAAAGTACTGTCTCAGTACGGGCAGTTTAAAATCTTGTATTTAGGGAACCAATTCTTACTGTGGACTGAATACCACACATAGATTTGGTAAGATAGGATTTAAACTGCTCGTACTGAGACAGTTCTTGTATTTTCGAAAATACAATTCCTCTCCTTCAGACTAACTATCACACACAGATGGTACACTCGTACCTTCAAAAATCTAAGAGGTGAAGAGTCAAAATTGAATCATATATTTATGTGAGGACCAGCACCTTGAACGTGATCATTTCATGGCCAAACCAAACTCAGCTTTGTTATTGTTGTTGAATGCATTAAATACAGAACTGACAACAAGTGCGCTCTCCATCTAATGCACTCAGGTACCATTAAGGTTTATTGCTGGTTTAAGGTAAACTATGCTGGGATGACCATGTTGAATTTCTATGTAAAAACTGGCCAGGGTCACATTCCTGCTAAGAAAACTTAAATTTTCGGTTAGCACTGAAGTTTTACGGATGGCATATGACGGCCTCTTTCATGCTCATTTGAATTATGGCGTCCGATTGTGGTAACTGCTCTTCTGCAAACAAAGTTTTCATATGGCATGGAAAGCTATAAGGTATAGAGGGACTTAAGTTTAACAATCATGTAGAGACTTTACAAAAATTGTACATTATGACCCTTGCTTTTGTATGTATTTAAATTGTTCATGTAAAATGAAAATGACTTAATTCAATTCTATTGCAATGAATTTAAAACTATGATTTCGTTTTGTTTTACCTGCCTATTCTCTAAATTATTGTTTTCATATTCATGTTCTTCAGTGACTTATGTACCTACCTATGACTTTTGTTATTACTTGACGAGATCCATGTATATTTATATTTGTTGATCGATAAAAACTATTCTATTCTATTGATTCAAAACAACCAGTCAGTTTCTTTCTCACTTTGTGTTATGTACCATGTTTATAAACAAAATAATCAATATTGTTCTGTAATTGAAGCTGGAACTCAAATGTTTCCGCATATCTCAAGAATTGTAGAAAAACTAGAGTTTTTCTTATTTATGACAGTACTTTTCGAAACAGCCGTTACTTAGCAAGAAATCAACAATTATTTTTTCAATAACCAATGGCTGGTTACCTGCTCTCGTTGATGCCGTAGTTGATGCACTTGTCGCCGACACACTGACAGCAGCCGTCGTGGAACCAGCGGTAGGAGGCGGCGCCCATCGACTGGCACGACGCCGAGCACTTGTTCCACGACATGCACTGCGACATAAAGGCCACACTGCAGTTCAACGTCACTATGTCCTTGATCGGGTCCACCTCCTGTTCGGACGTCTCTGCAACGGGGTTACAAGTGAATGGTAGACTAAACGCATTCCCGAAAACATTAGTTTATTGGTGAATTAATGAGGCAGAGAAAATAGTGTGGAATAAAACACTAACAGAAAGAACAAAAACAAACATATATCAAGCTATGATAGAACCAATACTGACGTATGGATCAGAGGTGTGGGTCATGGATCGCAGACATGCTTCAAAATTGCTTGCTACAGAGATGATGTATTGGAGAAGATGCTCAGGTTGGTCGTTGTTGGATAAAGTAAGGAATGAAGTAATAAGAGAGCGAATGAATGTGAAGGAAACTAAACTGAGTAGCATAGGAAAGAACCAGGTGAAATGGTACGACCACCTTCGCTGAATGAATATGGAGAGAATACCGCTGAAAGTCTTTGAATGGACTCCAAACCAACATCAGAAGCGAGGGAGGCCAAGGAAAATATGGATGGCCAATGTTCGGCAGGAAATGGAAAGTAGAGGATTGCAAGAGGAGGACTGGAGAGATAAAGAGCGATGGAGGAAGGGATGCGAGAAGCGACTTTAAAGTTGCAAAACTTGCTAAAAAAAAAAAAAAGAGAAAATAGTCATTGGTACAGTCAAGGTACAGGGTGGCGCATAAAGAACGGTATTTTCAAAGTGTTATAAGAAAGATTATTTTTATCCTTACACCAAAATACCAAGTAAATAACCCAATTTGAGAATTTGTATGAAAAACTCCAAAACACTTGAGTATTTTTTAAAAATTACATAGGAAAGACGGAGCCCTTAAAGCGTTAATGCTCATAAAAAGCTTCAAATTGGTACTTAACTTTTAATACAGCAGCAATTCTTTCATGTATTGCAGTATTCAAATCTTCAATGTAACGATATTTACGACAGTGAACTTGATTTTAAGTAAAGAAGAATCACATGCCAATAAGCTCGACTTAAAACTCTCTTCTAAAGCTCCGTAGAACGATGATTGCAGATTCATTCTATTGGAAATGTTGCTCAACAGCAAATACGCGATTTTGCAAGGTCAATTGCGCCATTGTTACTAAAACTGGATACTTTAATCTACAAAATGGTGTCGCTCTGCGATCACAGACTGCTCCACTCCCCTGATATTATCCTACTCAAATCCATCCATTCTTTTTGCGCCACCCTATACAAGCATACGGGGAAACATTGGGAAGCGGTTGTACCAGTGGTAGCAGGCGGGTCTAATCGGTGAGATTAGATTAGAGACGGCGACTACCACTCGTGTTGTAACTGTATGTTCCTCTAAATACAATCTATAAGCGTCAAAATCACTTCCCGGTGGTTTGGGACCTACCTAAAACTTTGGGTCGATTCATCTCTCACCATCATTATCCCATTACCCACACACAATCCTAGAGCTTATGTGGGTATCATCCCCAGCAAAAAAAAAGGTTTAGAAGTGGATTTATGAAGAGAGAAATGAGTCATTAGTAGGCTACAAGCATACGGGAAAACATGGGGTTAGAAGTGGATTTATGACGCTGTTGTAATGGAATCATTAGTAGGCTACTAACAAGCATTCGAAAACATGAATTTATTAGTGGATTTGCTGCTTGCCAAAAACAACGACAAATTCTGAACTGAACAAAACAAATCAAATTGATTACATATATATACAAGAATATAGGACACTGGAACTCTTCCACCAGTAAGTAGAGCCAGAATAAAAATAATAAATAACCCAAAAATGACACTGTAGTTGGTTACCTTCTTGAATAAATTAATATTCAATTTGTTTATATTTTTTGAATTTTAGTTCGAGAAAATAGATTACAGAATCAGCGACCAATTTAAATAAATTGATCACAAACAGTTCAGTATGCTAAGGCATTGAATTACTTTATTACAACTTCTTACAATAATTTTCGATAATTTGAAAGTGTCTGAGAATCCATTCAGTGTGATGAAGTCGTATTACACCTTTTGAACATAATGAAAAGCTGTAGCCTACCTAATAATTATATTCATTTCGAGTCCAGAAACATTTTTTTTTCTGAAATTCAGGACTCCTATAAAATAGAAAAACAGCAGACATGAATAGCTCGGCCTACTGTGTATTACTTGAAGTCTAGCGTGTGTCCTGTTCCTGTTTTACATGACTTCTAATATTCCCAGATGCCCTAGCAAAGTGAACGAGCTGTACACTCTAGTGCTGTTCGGTAAGTAAAACCAGAATTTGAGCGATAAATCAAAAGACAACAGTACATTATAAAACACAATAATTGCTACCAAAGATCGGTACTCACTTGTTGCATATTTGATTTCTTTTTCGAACTTCGGTTTGAACAGATTGATGTCGAAATCAACGGGAAATGTGAACGTCAGCCAGCGCTGCTGTGAATCGGGCTCGGCAGTCAACACTTGGAAAAGGTTGGGAATAGCTTCGGGAAGATCCTCCACGTGACTCTTTTTGCTTAGCGCATTTCGTGTGTTGTTCGGTTTCGGGCACATATCTGCAATCAACAAGAACAGAAACAATTCAGTTCAGGAGCTAATGAAATTGTTTACTTCGATTTACATAATACATAGGTTACAGTAGTTACGACTTTGGAAAAATATCAACTCTTCAAAAATGCGAGAATTTTTCAACGGGATTGTATGACAAGTTCTCATGAACTTATGATCCATATACTATTAGGCTAGGCGTACACCGGTTAGTCAAGACAAGACGAGATTAGTCACGTTTAGTCACAGTAACTCACATAGTTGCTTATGAAGCAACACACACCGATTAGTCATTGCATCGGTGTGTGCTGCTTCATAAGCAGCCATGTGAATTACTGTGCTAAACGTGACTAATTTCGTCTTGTCTTGACTAACCGGTGTACGCCTAGCCTAAGCGTTCCCATACCTGAAATTATTACAGAAGTCAAATACTGATAATCTATCGATTGGACAGACCACAGAAAACATGTAAATGCAGCATTACTGTTAAAACTCTCAATATTTTTTGCTTGCTATACAGGGTGGCGCAAAAAGAACGCATAGATTTGAGTAGGAAAGTATCAGTGGAATGGAGTGTTGTATGTGACCGCCAAATACTTTGATACTTCATAGTTTTTCAAGTATTATACAATAGAGAATTAGTACATTATCCTCATATGAATGAAGTTACAGCTTTTATAGAAATCTTTCAAATTCCTACTAATAACTATGATGAATTTGTGAAATAAATTAATTTCACTTACCTACACACGAACAGCACTCGCTGTAGAGGTAACTGAGACAACTGAAGCACGCTTTACAGCATGAACAGTTCTTGAGGTCGCATTTGCATGATTGTGTAATCATGCACTTACTGACAATACTGGCACAAACTGCTTCGTTACAGGCTTCAGTAGGTCCAGGAATGTACAAAATCAATGTTGCTAGAACAGCAACGGTTGTTGCGAACAGTATCCGCAACATTTTGATTCTGTAAAAAGAAAAAGTGCTTTAATTATGTTCAAATCCAGACCTTCCAATACATGAGGACATTAACCATACCAACTTTGCAAGATTAAAATCAAGGCTACCTCCAATCAAGTCTGTCCAACGTCTCCTTGCAGAGAACTTTGATGGAGGAGCTGAATGGATTGCTCAGTGGGTGTTTTCAACACCAGCTGAAAATCTGTAAATCTCTATCTGAGTGGCATAGGGTGCGAACAGGTTATGATCGATGCGGACTTTCCCTATCAAGATGGGGCATGACGCATGAGGCTCAGTGCCAAGTGTGACGAGTTGAGGCCTACCGTACTTGAATTTTGTTTGTTCTAATTTTTTATCTGACTCCTCAATGTGCATAACGCCATAGGCCTATGCATAATATAATATATAAGACACATTTTAATTTGTTGAGCATCTCAAGTAGGTTACCACTAGCCTATAAAAAATGAGAGGTGATTTACCACCACAGACAAACTCTGAATTGTCAACCATTTAGGTATCTATTTGGATACCATAGGATTTAATAAATTTCTGTATAGAGTTCAGTAGAAATCAAATACAGTCTGACTGACCGGAGTTGGAAGTTTTCTGATTCAACTCGAAACTTTATATTTTCAAAAAGTACTCAAGTGAGTTTACATAATTTTCAAAGAACTTACTTTGATGTTAACTTACTGTCACAGTTGCGAAGTAAGAAAACTACCAATAAATAAAGACTTCTCAAACTTCGATAATATTAAATAACAATATTGAAGGAATTGATTGCCACTGTTTAATCGGAGTTCTTGTAAATTTCAATAACCTGTTGCACCAACTTGAACTTTGGAGAGACTTTCAATTCTATAAAACTTTTCAAAAGTATTTCACAATAAAAACTCACCAATATTTGTAGAGAATGATTATCTTTGATTCAACTTTCAAAAATAATTAAAAGGTATGCGATAAGTTAGTGAACTGCAGGTTGTCATTCAATTTTGAATAATTGAGGTTATGAAGTAGCGCTGTTATACAACATTTAGGTTAGGTTGCTCAAATTAAATAATTATTGGGTACGGTAGTTCATGAATTGTGTGATATCCTCATCAAAGAAAAATATCTCAGAATAGAATAAATAAAATACCTGAATAAGTTAATCACTTCCCTGAGAATTGCCACAATCAGAATCTTCAAGAAATTGCTGGGTTTCAAACAACTGCACAGTGTAAATGCTGTTGGAAACCTCGCATACTTCTGATAAAGTTCTCAAATACTTGAAAACATACAAAAAATGTATTTTTCTAGCTTTATTTAAATTACTCACAACCAAATAAGTTTTGAGAAATCAAATAGAATGTCATAAAAATCAGAATAGGTACCTAATGACAAACCTCGATGAAGTTTCTTTAGCGCTCAACTTGACAAGTTTCAAAGTAATCATTAAAATAGATTCAGGTGCATTTTTTAAAATTGATAAATCAACACAGAAACTTACCGATTTTCTAATTATCTGCCGTCAATAATCCAATAAGCAAGGTCATTTCACTTTCGATGAAACGCAGTGATCACAGTCACAGCAGAATCATGGTCGCTAAATTTCAAACTTTACTTCTCACTTGAAAGAACTGTTATTTACAAATCAAAAAACTTAATAAAACTGAGTAACACCCTTCAAATGTGAACTATGGACTTATGATGGTGAATTGGTGTGTTGTCTAGCGTCTAGGTAACGTACGAATCGGAAATCGAATGCTTGTTCTTGGTCAAGTTTCAAGAGTTGTCTCTGTCAGTCCATTCATTCAAACTCTCTCTCTCTCTCTTGTCTTCACACTCCAGGCAGTCTCGTGTGGAATTTCCGGATGGTAGAAGAAAAGATGCTCGCGCATTCTTACCTTTGGTTCTACAACACCCCTCTCTTTCTAAAAGTAGCCTCTTTGATTAGGTACCTGCCGTCAAACTTTAGCTATGGAGCAGCTATTTTACTTGATTAAAAAGAAACCATAGAAAAGTAATCAAGAATAGACTAATATTTCGTGGGTCTAGAGCTAAGGTAAAGTATAAATTAAATATAGGGCCTAATTTAAATTAAAAATCTCTGGAGCGCACGTTTAAATAGTTATAGGATAGTAGGCGTAGAGGAATAATTATTTGTAAAATAAATTCATTTTCAGAATTTACATACACAGACAAGATTTAGATATTGTTTAGCATCATGAACAGTTGAATTTATAAAAGCTTCAGAGATTTATAAAGTGAGATAATAAAATCATTTCTAGGCGATACTAAAAATCACAAAGTATAACAGATCTTCTTCTAGATACCGTGCTTAAAATCATTAATTAATTAATCATGCACATAGATTGAGCCTTGAATGAGGTGATGAAATTAATTATTATAATGTAAAAAATAATTTACATCAAGGAAGTTTCTTAACAAGACAGTTTTCAATTAACTTAACAGAATAAGTTACATTCAGGTGCATTTTTAAAATTAATTATTAATCGTATAATCGACATAGAAATTAGTCGATTTTTCAATTTTCTGCCTTTACTAAACAGAAAAATAATGAAACCCACTATAGGCTTCTGACTGGAGTGTATAAGGATCAACGTTGTTATAATCAAAACTGTGGATCACTCAACATCACTTGTGCAAAAGTTTCTAGTTCAAATAATGAAGTTCCATTTCAAGAAAACTACAATCACAGTACTGTATCTTATTAATACTGCAGAAGCTAAAAATCAAGAACAGAACAAATAGAAGGCTAATTTACATATTCTTTTCTGCTTGGAGGTTCTAGATAAAAAGCAACGTGGTACCGTAATAAACTTATCTTAAGTGCCTGATAGCAAAATGTCCAGTCCATGCAAAAATCAAACAAAGAAGGTAAAGAGGCCAATCATTGTCTTTTATTTTTTCTGTGTCATCCACTATTTTAGCCGCTAGGGATGCTTCACTTTCTTCTTTTGTAGTTGTATCTCCACTGCCACTGTATTTGAAAGTGGCATATAATTTCTAGACTATATCATTTCTAGCCTTTGGACATTCAATTTATTCTCGAATAAGAGTCATTGCTTCGTTGACTGAGTGCTTCTATTGTCTTTAGACTTTCATAACAATTGAAAGCACATTTCTATTCAAACATTTGTATCCCATAGTTTGCTAATTCAAAATTGGAAATAAGAGTACCAAAAGGCATTTAATACATTTACGGACGAAATTCTGTCAAATCAGTGAGGAAAGCAATCAATATTCATTTCATGGTATTATTTACCCTCATTTGAATACAGTATTAGCGTACTTAAATCTCATTATCAACTGCCTAGTTCAACATTTTACAATTTTAAGAAGACTATAGTTCAAATAAGTTGGAACATTGCATACAATAATTAAAATGTAAACCATGTAAGTAATGCGCTTATGAGGTACTTTGCTGTTAGATTGCACAATAGCACTAATATATAAATAATAAGAAAAATAATAAATAAATAAAGAATGGAAAATAAAAGAGAGAAGAAGGAAAGGATTATGGTAATCATACAGCATTTATTAAACATAAAATAAAATCCTACTAACACACTGAGAAAGTAATGCAACACTACAATAAAAAACAAACAAAACAAAAATAATAACTAAAGAAACTACTTCACAATTGAACACGGAACAATAACTAAACAATTTCTATCTACTATGAAACTCATGCAAATTAATTGAAAACCAGAAAAAAAATTATGTTTAACACTCAATTGAAGGACAAACCGGTTGTATAAAAACAGAAACTTGAACTTTTATTAAAAAAAGACTACTATAGAAAACTATATCTCAATACTGAATCTACATAGGTACTAAATTTGTTTAAATTTAATTTAAATTTTATGCCTCAATATAGAAATCTATAAATGTCTTGTTTAATTTTCTTTGTGACTAAGGCTAGGCGTACACTGGTTAGTCAAGACAAGACAAGACGACATTAGTCACGTTTAGTCACAGTAATCCACATAGCTGCTTATGAAGCAGCACACACCGATGCAATGACTAATCGGTGTGTGTTGCTTCATAAGCAACTATGTGAAGTACTGTGACTAAACGTGACTAATCTCGTCTTGTCTTGACTGACCGGTGTACGCCTAGCCCAACAGTAACAATAGTTTTGTTGTTTTTTTACTGACATACGAGGTACTGAGGTGCCTCCCATAACTTCTCAACTACAATAAAATAACTCAAGTTCAACGAGTGGAATGAACTACACACGTAAAATCAACTAATTACGTTCAAATTAATCTACTACAGTTGAATGTAAGCAACACATTTTTAATATAGGCCATGCGATGAGGAACAAAAACTGAAAATTTAAATTTTAATGGTGAAAGCCTTGTTGCACGACTAGCAAATAGGGGGTACCGTTTAAAGTAGGTAGTTGAAACTTATAACTCAGTTTGAGTTTCGTAGCCAGAATCTTGGTCCACAGCTTCTGAATAAGATATGCGCAGGGTCCAGGCCCAATCAGTGATGGTTTTCGCCTTATCTGGGAAAGTCACTCGTACTCCATTTCCTTTGGTTTCAAACTGAAAATGAAAATATTTTGTTATTTTCCTTGTAAGAATTTATGTCCCTATCAAAAAATAGTTATTTACTACTTGAATGGATGTAAATTGTGTGATCATTGAGTATGAAAATGAGATTGTGATACGGAAGTTACATCTATTCAAGTATAAGTATTTCTACAATGGAGGTAGCTTATCGCTGGTCTGATAATATACACATGTTCCTGGGTCGATCCCAGTTGATAAAAACAGATTTTGACCAAAGACAGATTCCTGTATTTTGGAGGAAACGTCATCACCATTTATCACCCATACAAAAAAATACACATTGAAACTGGCTGACAGTGTAAATAAGTTGATTGACATAACTTGGAAAATTACTGGAAGCCTTTCATTACGAACACCCAGAAACTTGATGAGATTTGGTAAGTAGAGAAGTGTAAAAGTAACACTATATTCATCTTGTACTGTTTTTGTACAAGAGTTTTTATAATTCATTTGAATAATTGATAACAGAATTTAGACAGATGTAAAAAATTTACTCAATTAGAATAATGTAAAAATCGAATAGTTTCATGCAGAAAATGGAATGATATCAGCAATATTAGAAACAAAATATAAGATAAACATAGCTTGTAATACTTAATGAAATACAGGACGTATCTCCCAGTTTCTGTATGAATTGAAAAACTAGAATATAACTAAAATTTTGCGGAAAAAACTGTTTGATTTATTCTAGAGATATCTATCATTTTAACTTACTCCACAGCAATTATCCACACCAAGCATAGAAACCGTTTTGACGTCTTTTGCATGCAAGCAACCAAGATCAATGTAATTGTCTTGAGGCCAATACAAAACAATAGCGAATATTTCAGGGGTAGATTTCTTAGGGTTCAATGTGTACCTGAAAATTTCAACAAAAACGCTTAAAATAGATACAGTATACAACGAAATTATATCACTCACATAACACTAGGGGTAACGGAAATATTGATACACCTTTCGTTAGACTAGCCAAGTCGCAGAATAGCTATGATGTTGTTGGAGTGAAAATGTTCAATAAATTCCCACAAGAGTGAATAGAAGCTCCATTTCAAGTTTTCAATAATAGGCTTTACAGTTGGCTAATTAAAAATATAGCAGGATTCTTTTAAATTGTCAGAAAACAGCTGATTCAACGTCAGTGAACTAGCGTACATCAATCAGCTGTTTTCTGACAATTTAAAACAATCCTGCTATACATTCTACTCTGTAAATGAATTTTTAGAATTGCAAAATGTTATTCTATAAAATAGATTATTTTGACCTAGTAATTGTAAGTTCCAGTTTTAATATTACATGTTATAATATTATTATGTTGTGACTAATGTATGTTATGACTATATGTATGACTAATATGAAGCTAATAAATTGACATTGTCTATAACTGTAACCTATGTTGAATGACAGTAAAATTCTATCTATTTATTTATCTATAGTGAATTATTATGAAAGAATTGATTTTATTGATGAACATAGTTAGTGCTGCCCAATTTTTTTACCCAATAAATAATATTCGTATGGCTTTTTATGGTTAGGGAGACTATTATAATTGGATACTATTATAATTAATAATGTGCTAACTATTATAATATTTAACAACTTTTAACGTTGAAAATATGGATGATTATTATATTCTTGTAATACAGTAGCAGTAATATAATATTATAACTTGCATATATACTTTTATTTTGTACTGTTATGATACAGAAATAAATTCTTATTCTATTCTAAAAATGAAAAAATAGAAGAGAATTAGCAAACTTGTAAAGTGGTTCTTACCACACATTTGAAGTGATGGTGTCATTTTGACAGTGAGGCCATGGACGTGATTTGTAGATGGCTGGGCCATTCACCTTCAACCATTTTCCCAAATTAGCCAGCCTATCCTGGTAAATGGGACTGATTGTGCCTTCCTTTGTTGGGCCCACATTCAGTGCCACATTGCCTGTACGATTACGAAAAAAAGTTCAATTAAAATGAACTCATCTCTTATCACCCTCCTCTCATTAGGCTAGGCGTACACCGGTTAGTCAAGACAAGACGAGATTAGTCACGTTTAGTCACAGTAAGTCACATAGTTGCTTATGAAGCATGACACACTGATGCAATGACTAATCGGTGTGTGTTGCTTCATAAGCAACTATGTGAAATACTGTGACTAAACGTGACTTATCTCGTCTTGTCTTGTCTTGACTAACCGGTGTACGCCTAGCCTTACTCACACACATGCTTAGGGCATCACCACAGCAAAAAAAAGAAATAGAATGTTCATGTAACAAATAGGCCTACCTAAGAGTTCGTATTTTAATAATTTCATCAGATAACATCTTACCATTGCAACTAATAGATTCAACAATCAAGTGAACGATCTCTTCAACAGTCATATAGTCTTCGAGATTGGCCTCTCTTCTATAGCCCCACGATTCTTTGTCCAGGGTGAAAGCATTCTCCCATTTCCTCGGCTGAAGCTTGCCTAGAATGGAATAGAAGATATAATTAGAACCAATTGTAGGACATATTAGAACAAGAACGGAGATATGGTAATAACTTATCAATGTATACGAATACTATTAGCAATTTTTGTGTAACGAATTATATTTAGTATTACTGTATTGAGGACTATAATATCATTCGCCTGTGGTAACCTAAGGCGTACACCGGTTAGTGAAAACAAGACAAGACGAGATTAGTCACGTTTAGTTACAGTAATTCACATAGATGCTTATGAAGCAGCACACACCGATGCAATGACTAATTGGTGTGTGTTGTTTCATAAGCAACTATGTGAAGTACTGTGACTAAACGTGACTAATCTCGTCTTGTCTTGTCTTGACTAACCGGTGTACGCCTAGCCTAACAGTAAAAAAGTAAATATAAAAAATACATGATTCTGTAATAATTTCCTGAACCAGCAAACTGATTCTTGTTACAACAAATTTCCTGTATAATAATTAGGCTCTACTCACTCATAATTGAATACTCAGCGACTCGGAGAACAAACATGTGTTTTCAAATGATGACGCTCAGACCAGGAAATTCCAGCCTAGTCTGAGCGTCCTCATTTGAATACCTACGTTTGTTATTCGAGTCGCGGAGTATCCGCGATTTAAGTATCCAAGTGTAAGTAGAGCCTTAAGGACCATAATATCCTTCATCCTTGGTTACGGTAATAAGGTTGATAAAAAAATGCATGGTTCTATTCTTCTATCGTAACACAGAGTAATTGGAAAGTATAGCTTCAGCAACAAATAAAATTCAATGTTGGCTCATCACATTTCCACTTTATAGAATCAAGATATGTTTTGCAGTAATTTCACTAAATGTCACTTCTAAGAGATTATTGTATTGATCATAATTTACTACAATTTCCAACAATCCTTATAGATATGAGAAGACTTTTGCAAATACTTATGACATCCACTGTGATCGTTATATAAGGCTAGGCGTACACCGGTTAGTCAAGACAAGACGAGATTAGTCACGTTTAGTCACAATACTTCACATAGTTGCTCATGAAGCACACACCGATTAGTCATTGCATCTGTGTGTGCTGCTAAAACAACTATGTGAAATACTGTGACTAAACGTGACTAATCTCGTCTTGTCTGACTTACGAAAGTGCCTAACCTAATTAGTTAGATGCAGTTTGCGCCAAAAGAAAGGTTAGATGTGCAAATGTTATTTGAACTTTTAAAGGAAACTCGTTCAAGGGGTTAAAAATGTAAAATAAACTCAGCGCTATCACTCGGTGTCTTGAGGAACTACGTCCACACCACAGTACTGAACTATACAGAGTCTAGTTACTTATATAAATATATATATTAGTCTAGTTTCTATAGTGCGATTCACGTCAAGAAGTCAGCATTGCGTAGATGGGAGTTTGCTATCCTTGTTCAGCACAAGGCAGTTGCTGATGTCTCTATCCTATTCGCACTGTGCATGGTTGCCGCACTGTGCATTGTTGTCGCAGAGTCCCAACAAACAGGTTTGGTGCAGTTTTCTCTTTCTCTCTCAATGAAACCTGGCATCAATGCTCCTCATATAAACAATACTGACTTCTTGACGTGAATCGGACTATAGAATTAAATTGTTTCGAGACCAAACCTGGGTTATAGCGGTCTGAGCAGGTTAAAAAGCCGCCATGCTTGCATATTGTATTGGAGCCCCAGCGATCGTTCACAACAATCGTATCCTTGACTGGACTCGAGTTGTACAGCCAGGCAATGAAGTCGGGAGATCTCCAGTAAGTATCAGCTGCCTCCCATTCACCATCTGACCAAATTATTTCTGGCCTGTATTTGTAGACCTGGTTAAAAATGAATAACATGAAGAACGTTATAATAACTAAACAAGTTGAATAAGTTATAACTCAACCTTTCCCCCTTTTTTACATTTTATTTTTTCCATCAACATCTACAGTTGTATATTACATTATTGACATCACCTCTAGTATAACATTCTTCTATTTTCCTCATGAATCGTCTTTTCTAATCTCTAAAATTACTTGAATTTTTCTGATTTAGTGAAGTGCGATGTGTTTCTTTTGTATTTCTTATTTTTTTACTAAAAATTTAAACAATTATGTCATTAAGGCTTGTAATTGACTTTTGAAAAAAAAAGGCACAAAAAATTGTGCAAGGAGGCGAGGTGGAACCTACCCGTAAGGGTCTCCCCACGAATAGAAGCCATACGATAAAAAAATGGACTTAGTGTCTGTGAGCCTTTTTATGTATATGAATAAATAAATAATATTTCTATCATGATATCAATTCTGTGCATGACAGTGAGCTAAATTCATTATCATTGAGCTAAATATCTATAGTGCTTTTGATCCTTGAAGACAACTGGCCAGCTTGGTGCGTTATCCAATTGGAATGCCCGGCAATGTTGTCGTATTGTGAATTGTTCAATCATCTGTGCACGCATGCATATTGAACTGAAATTTCAGTCTGATGTCACGACTCGGTGTGTTAACTTGGATGATTTACAAGTAGAGCAGATGATCAGAAATTAAACATCTATTCATCATTATTATAGAAGTGTGCGTATTGGCAATGTTGCAGGCGTGTGATTGGCTAGCTCGGAAAGTTGTGGGGTACTGTTTCTGTACTCAGATGTCTTCAAGGATGAAAAGCATTATAACAGAATTCTACCAAGTGTAGAATTAGAGGAAAGTACAAAATGCATGGTAATAAATCTCACCAATTCTCTCATTTCCGGAATAATCTTCTGATCCACGAATATCTGTGTGGTAAAATTGCTCGCTTTATCAGCCATGTACATTGGGTTGTACCACTCGTAAAGTGAATGATAGAGTCCGAAGTGAAGTTTGGTGTGGCTTCTCAATGCTTCAGACAATTCACCTGTTCAAACAAGTACAAGTCTTTTGTTTACAACAGTTTAATGATGAATTTACAAATAAGTTCAATAAATTTTGAAGAATGTTTTCGAGATTACATGTTTTCAAATTACAACTTTTTCTATCAACAGTCGATCATTGTAAATTGTAGTAGGCTGAATCAATAATAATAAAAATTATACAAAAATTTATCCTGCTATTTCAATAGAAACATTTGGAAACCGATTGAAACACATGATCCACAAATAAGTAAAAATATTTGTGAAAATTCCAATAAATGTTCGAACACTAAAAGAGTTTTTATTAATAGCATAATGGGAACCCGATTTTATTGAAAACTACATTGAGTAGTATAAAATACAATGATCTATCCTACTAATTCAATAGAAACATTTGGAAAGCAATTAAACCAAGAGTCTCTAGTCCAGATTGCAATTACCTTAGGCGTACACCGGTTAGTAAAGACAAGACAAGACGACGTTAGTCAGGTTTAGTCACAGTAATTCACATAGCTGCTTATGAAGCAGCACACACCGATGCAATGACTAATCGGTGTGTGTTGCTTCATAAGCAACTATGTGAAATAATGTGACTAAATGTAATCTCGTCTTGTCTTGACTAACCGGTGTACGCCTAGCCTTAGAGTGATAGAGAATTCTTGTCTAGCTGAAAATTAAACTATGTCTACATCTATAATTAATTAGACATATACCTATAATATCACGCTTTAGTCCAACATCCATTGAGTTCCAACTGAATGAATAACGCGAAGGCCACATTGTGTATCCTTCATGATGTTTGCTGGTAAGTATTATGTATCTGAGAACAAAAATGCAATAATATCTAAATAACTATTCAAAGTATTAGTTAGCACTCTCATCAGATTCAAAGGAATAATTCCATAATTTCCTACAGCCTATGATTTATTTCTTACTACAATGAGATTGTATTATATTATTCATTTGCTAATTGCAATCATTTATCATAAAGTGTCAAAAAATTAGTATGGATAAACTTCCAAAATTATAATCAGATTCATTTAATTTGACGCTTGGCATTAGTTGGATAGATAGATAGAGAGATATTATTTTTTGCCACTACGGTCATCAGCAACGTCAAGAAATAATATCTCTTTACCTATCTACCTAATGCCAAGCGTCAAATTAAATGAATCTGATTATATTTATCAATATTTTGAATAAAATGACATGAATCCTGATGATTTATTAGAATTGCATTTGATAGTAGTAATGTTCATGCTCCGTTATTTCCATAGAGGAGCTGAGGAGGTAGGCCTAAGAGAAGTTACAATAGTAAATAATGGTGGAATTCAATTATTTCAAATTTGGAGCTTGTAATTGAATAGCACCTATTTACTTTATAATTATGATTGGAAATTGAAAGATGAATACACTCCATAACTTATGTAATAATAGTAGTGCATAATTATTATGTTCGTAGTCTTGTAACCAAGTGATTTAATAAGAAATGACCGATTTTTGTAAGTTCACGTGTCAGAATAACTTGACACAACAAGTGGTTCTTGTAAAGCACAACAAAATTCAAGATATTCAATTAAATATTCCCCACAAGATTTGAAGAAATATTGCTATCAAGTAATACACTTCTCAACTGCCATACTTAACAGTAATATTATGGTTAACTGAGTAATATTAATTAAAAGTAATATTTACAATGCAAGTAATTAGCTGAAACTTACTGAGCACCAGAGTTGCTGAATATTTCCGCCCATTTTGTTGCATTGAAGTGTTCACCCGTGAACTGAGAGGCGAAATCTTGGTAGGTGAAATTGGGTGGATAGTTTTTCTTCATAAATTGAGAAATATCCTTTCGGTCTTCTGTAAAAATAAATGTACAATTTTTGCACAAGAATACAACATTCAAGATAAAGTTTGTATAATCAATTAGGATTCTAACCGAGCATTCAAGGAAGTATTAAATTCAAAATACTGGTATTACCTTTTTAATAAAATAATAACTCAAGTTATAACCAATTCTATATTTTTTAAAATTAGAATTCAATTACTCCCTCTCACATTTGACATTCAATTGTCAATTTTCAATGATTAGTTCACTAGTTTAAATATATATTTTTCATTTTCAAGTTCCCTTAGCTTTATAAATCATATTTATAGGAATTGTTCTTGATTGGAGAGCAAGTTTTGGGGTTTCCCGTATTTTCCTGCATTGTAATTAGCCTATATAAATAAGACATTCAATCAAGGTGGATAATTACTGTATTTATTTTATATTTCCACTTCACTCCAACTCATATCTCTTCAATATTGATTTTCTCTGTATTGGGAAATAATTTTATACAGAATCTCAACAAAGCTTCTCAGTATGCAATTGGAATGGAAACAATTATGCACAATATGTAAAACGTGGCCTTTACAGCTTAGAATAAATTTCAGTAAGTTGAAGAAGAGCTCATTTGCAACACAATAAATCTCTACCTTGAGACTGCCACAAGCTGTATTTCTTTATTAGACAACAAATAATTTTCTACAATTCGCTTGAATTTCGACCTTCTTATTTCATTTGTTCAAATGAATACGACTGAAGTAAAACTGCAGCTATAAGGTGTTCAGTTCAGTGATAAGTGACGCGTGAAAACGTCACGGCTGATTGAACACTTTTACAAATATACTAAGTAAGTTATTACCAAACTAAATTTCAACTCATTTGGAAAAACTCCAATTTTACTACCATTTTTTCAACAATTGTACCCCGATCACGTTCTTTTTCAATGCAGACTTTGAAGATAATATCTTCATATAGATATATTATATCTATATGTGTACCCTGCATAATTATGCTTGAAAAACTACAATATTCAAACTAATCTTCAAAGTAATAGGCTTAAATATTAACTACAATAATAATAATTAGAAGAATAACAAACAATATTGATAAATTAAAAAATAGCAATAATCCTAATATAAAAATAAAGTGGAACTAAACATATTAAATCTTCAAATTAATAGGCTTTAATTAGTCGTATAGAACAACTTCAGTGATCTGTATTTATTATATGGAACTTGTATTGAATTCTCCATCTTGTATTGAATTCCATATTATATGGAATTTTATTGATATTCTCCATCAAACGTGTAATGAAAATATATTACAACTGAGCGAAAAAATATGAGATGATAATTTACTTTTCCAGTTTTTCCAAAACCATTCAGTTGCAAAGCTTGGAACAGCATAAACACCCCAATGAATGAAAATGCCGACTTTTGCATCCTCGTACCAAGTTGGAATCGGCCTGCTGTCAAGACTGTCCCAGTTGGGATCATACTTTTTTCCTGAAAAAAAAAAATAGAATTCCAAGGTCAATATTGAATCCTTATAACGAATTAAGAAGTAGAATAGAATAGTTGATAAGGAGTGAAATAAGGCCCGTGAACCATATTCGTATCTAACAAAACTAAGTTTAAACTAAGTTTAAACTTAGATTAGTGACACTTTGTCTAAACGAAGTTGATTAGTGACACTTTGCCTAAACAAAGTTGATGCATAGGGACGGCCAAGAGTTAACTGGGCATGTAGTATCTTGTTAACTCCCCCAATGAAAACGATCATGGTAGAAACGTGGTGACGTTACTTTTTGGTGATTCTTTCCTATGTATTTTCTTTGTAATGGATTGAGAATAAATTTGAAAATTTTAAATTCTACTTTTTAGTATGCCAGCTACTCTGCCTCTAAATTCTACTATGAAAACTCGGCTTATATGGAAAAATGGAATTAAGAAAACAAGTTTTCTCAAAGAATGATGCTCACATGATTTAAGACTTGGATTAGGTGGATAATTATGGTAGCTACGGTTGAAATAAGTGACTTCCAACCATGAAGCGGATTTTAATGCAACAAAATGAATGTCACGGGTGCTGGCCAAAACTGATGAAGACTACTTGATAAAAAGTAATTCAATATAAAAATGTAGATGAAAAATAAATATGAATCTATGTATTCATATGTTCCATGTATTTGTATTATTATTTATTCTGTATTGTGTTATTTATTCGGAATAAAGAAATTAAATTGAAAGAAATATAAAAAATAACAGAGAATTAGAAATTGAAAAAAATATTGACCTCATTTTTTATATTAGGCTACATTGTTGAGTGCAACAGACACATGTACACAGCGCAAATAGCACTCATGAAATCTTGATATTGAAAAAATAATAATACGAGCATAGAAGACAATTTGAACTTGTACAGCAAGTTCACAATTCATTAGTAGCATTGTCAAAAATAAGCAACATTTCATATTACATGGCTTGTTGATTGAGTTGTTGGCTTACATTGAGATGACTAATTTCTGAGTAGGACTCAAAGTGAGCAAATAATTTTTATGCTAATTGGAAATGAATAACCTTCTCTAAAAAGCAATCAAACGCATGAAAGAGCAAGCAAACAATGTGACAGTTCGTTGACTTTCCATCGGGTTCAATCACCTATGAAGCACCTGTTCGTTTAAACTAAAATTCAATACCACGGAATTAATTGAATACAAACAAGAAAATTAATCCATGCAAACACCGTAATGCAATTAACAGCATTTCATTTTGCACTCTACAAGCTTTATATTCAATCTTGAAGGATATATTCTTTGATATGAAGAAAGGCATAAAATTTTCAATTGAAAGATGTATTAATTTGAAGTTGGAAAATCTAATTTTTATTATGGAAAATATATTTTCAATTGTGGAAATTGATTGTTATTTTATACTCTGTAATATATTTTATTTCACATGAGAATTTTATTGAAATTGTAACCATATGCATATTAAAAGATATGAATGACAAAATGTTTTTTTTTTTTTTGTTTTTGCTGGGGATGATGCCCACATAAGCTCTAAGCTTGTACGTGGGTAATGGTAAGGATTTATTTATTTATTTATTCACTTCCAACGGCATAGGCTACACCAATATTGTACACACCAGGACACCCAGCATGACTATCCCACCAGGATAATTTGAGGCAGTGAGGATGGGTGGATACCTACAGATTTAAGTTGGTTCCGAACCACCTGGAAGCGATTTTGACGCTCATAAATTGTTGTATTTAGAGGAGCCGGTCACCGTTACAATGTGAGTAGTAGCCGCCGTCTCTTATCAATCCTAATCTCACCGATTAGACTCGCCTTCTTCCACAATTTTTTTTTTTTTTTTTGCGGGGGGAAAAAACTTCAAAAGGCACCATCCAGAATTTCGAATCTGATATTAGTAGTGTGGGATTGCCATTGTCCGCGACCGCACTAAAAACCCTCCTCAACTTATATACCCCAGTGTGGAAACCGCTTTTGCATTACTTCACACTGGGCGGCACTGGCGTGGCATTAATGCCTAAAACTCCTTGATTCCAGCAACATTAATGCTGATCTATAAGGCAGCCCTTCATTCTTTTTGGCGAACACGCCGGGAAGCAACTATACTCCATACTTCCTCTTTCATTAGCATCTTGCCTATGATACTATCTTTGACAGTTCCCCAAGCCTGTTTAACTTCTTCTCGCTCCTCTTGGAAGTGCAAGCATTGAAAAATGTATGCTTGGCATCATCCCATTCAGCCCCACATAAAGCACATTTAGGGGATGCAACTTTGCCCATGACAAACAGGTATGACCTGAAATAGCCATGGCCAGTGAGGAACTGAGTCAGGGAAGAAGCCCACCTCGCCATCCTGGCCCTCTCCCCAAGCTCTAATATTTTTGAGCACTGCCGACCATCTGCCAGTGTCCCAGCTCCCAACGTTGCTGCCATTCCAACATGAACTGTTCATGAACCTGTTAAGCTGCCTAAGCTCTCCCAAGCTCCCCCACTGTGATCAAATATTGATTTTCGCTCTAGGACCAAAGGTCAATGTGGGCCTTCTTCCACTGGGACAATCAACTCCCCATTTAATCTACTTGTAAACATCAATTGAGTATAATCACAGATAGTCGTTTGAGTAAATAGGGATATGCTTCCATCAGGTACAATAATCATCAGGTATTATTATAATCTACTTGAAGACTTGAGTATAAGCAACAATACAAAGAGACAAAAAATTCAAAAAATAAATAAATTATTCGAATTTAGAAAATGGGGTTTATCAGACCCCAGTGTGTCTGATGTGTGTCAGTTAAAGGTCAACAATAAAAACTATGGTAATTATTTTAATGTTAAACTAATCTAGATTATTCATAGTTTATTAATAATTTGTAAGTAAGTGTAAGTTAGCCTAGTAATAGTTTGATGTAAGTTGATTAAGTTAAGTTACCTACCTTCAATTTGAGAAATAGTAAAGATGAAAATAATACAAAAACCGATTGTTATGCCGGTATGAGCCATGCCTTTTCCAGTAGAAACACTTTCAAAGAACTTCAATCCATGAATGTACCGGTATGAGCATAGAACGAAATATTTGGTGGGAGTTGTTAATTAACTTTCAATGACTGATAACGAACAACAAGCAAGGATCTACAATAATTATTGTAAACAAAGTTTGAATTTTGAATAGGACTCTGATTAGCAAGATAACTGAAACTGAGAGGGATTTGGGATTGGAAGAAAAGGTTAGAAAATCATCATACGTCGACTATAAAGATATCGATAGAAACATCAACTTGTAAACTATCGACAGCTCCCTGACTTTCGACTTTTTACAAAATATCGATCTCGGAATTTTTATTCGAGTTTGAGGTTATGTAACTACCAATCAAGTTCAGGGTTCAGGCTGACTGTTTATATTTGTCAATAATTTCAATAATCCCTAAAGTAAATACACTTTTTCAAAATCTACTTCTGAAAAATGGGAATTATAAAATACTGTCATACTGTGAATATTTTGCATTCAAACGTTCATAAATTGATAAATCATATTGACGGTTCCAAGCTATGGAATCACCAGCTAACTTCTTTGAAGAATACTCATCAGATTTTGTCCATAAGAAATTTTTTAACACATAGTAGACAGCAAGAAAATTTATCTATCACAGAGAAACTCATAAATTTATTTCCCAAAACTCGTAACCCAACTCACACTTTCTGCACTAAATCAAGAAGCTCTAACAAGGTAGGTGAAATTTATCATTATTCAACTAACTTATGCGTTATTTTTCATTAAAACTTTCAGTTGTACTTATGTTAATGTTTTTAATGGTTTGACATTTCATTAAAACTATTTATGAACAATCACTCAACAATAAAGAAATGATTGCATAATATTATGTATATTTATAGAGACTATCTTTCCAAGCACCTGTGCTGTTCTATTTAATTCACTAGATGATTCAATGAATAAATACTATACAATATATCCAACAATAGTGCATCATATAATTTACAATATACTTAGTTTTCTGTCATCCATAATCCTAAGCCATAAAATTATTACCCAGTAGTCTAAATAATCACGTTTGGACTGTCATGGAAACATGCACCTTGTCCCTTTTCCATTCAAATCATAGTTGTAATGATTAAAAAAAATGTGGAAGTCAATAATAACTAATTCTATGTAATGGTCATCAAAAAAGGACAGTTAGTTCCATTTAATAGAGTTCCATGTACAGCCCGATGCTAAGTTCCATGTCCCTGACGACTGAAGCGGAGAGACGAAGATAGCACTCTTATGCACTGCAAAAACCGGTTTTCGATGACGTATCGCATTCCTCCCACGGAACACGGAGCTTACCATCGGGCAGTAATTGCATTGAAATGTCACTAATGTAAAGCAAAGATGAAAAAATATATAGTCATGCAAGAGCGGAATAATTTCAGCTATTTTTTTCATCTGACTCACTTCTCCTGGAGAGTATGATTTTTCAATTACATGCTTTAATCCCATTGAATTTCACTGCTCTTTCAGGTGTAACATTTGTTACATAATGAAAACACTAGGATGTAGTCAAAAAATATCATTGTATTTGGTAGAATTTACAAACATGTTTCGGCATCATTGTGGCATCTTCAGTGTACTGTGTCAGAAGTGTAACATTTGATATTTTTTATGAATTCCACTTCACAGACTGTAAAACCTTGAGCCATAATGCTTATATCCACCTTCCTATCCTATCATTCTTCTTCATTTTTTTACTCATAATTTGAATTCCCCCCCAGGTTATTACGAAGCAATGGAGACGAGAGAAGCGTGCTATAAACCAGCTCTTGCAACGTTCAGCTTTGCTGCAGGGGCCAAGACACAACCATGTGCGTTGTCTCCATACAAGCCCTTCATCAGGCAAACAGAGTGACTCTTCCAAAGACGACGACAAGAAAAAGAAGAAAAACGAACAGGACGATGAAACGATCAGCTCTCTACTAGCTAAGGGACTCTTCTGTCTCCTCAGTGCCTACATGCTCATGACGTTGCTATTGATTCTACTACCCAGTAACAACCAGCAAGAGGTAGAGTAAAAATGAGAACGTTTTTATACAAATGTATTTCGAATCATTATTTTAAGTTCTCTCTTCCAATTCTCTTTTTATTGTTTATTTGGAGTGAATTGATTCTGTGGCTGACTTTTGTAAATTAGACGAATTTTTTTGAGGGTGATGCCCACATGAGCTCTAGGCTTGTGCGTGGGTAATGTGAGTGGTGATGATGAGAGATGACGACTGTTTTTAGGCAGTCGGGACCGACGGCTTTTCGTCTCCTCCGAAAGACGGGAGTGGCCGTTTCTGTCAAAATCCGTTCCGGCAACTGTATTCGTTCTTGGAACCTTTGGATTATCAGACAGGCGCTTATCGCCCTCGGCTACGGACCACTCCATAATTATTATATTTATATTGGAAGAATAGGTACATTGCGATGAATAAGTACGTTAGTAGCCTACTTACTGAAATGATGTTCCAAATATTATAGAGGATTGAGTGGAAAGAGGACTGCGCCTCTAATTCTCCATTTTAGAAGAATAAAAACAGCTATTACTGTAGCCAACTTTAAAAAATTTTTACCAAAAAAATTTGCAGACATGACATATTACATTTTCTACAATCACATAAAATCAACAAATTACAATCAACTATGGGATTGTCTTTTGGGGCTATGCAAGTGGTTGTCAGAGGATTCTCCTCTGACACAATAAATGACTTGAGATACCTTGAAATAACTCGCGGCGTTGTCGCTCGTATTTTAATCTCGGTATCTCACTCGTCGTTTAAAGGCTCTCATAATACAATCATGTTCCCTATCAAGGGATAATTGGTTATGTTGGTAAAGTGGAACAATCCTACTCGGGTCTCCCCACTATAAAAAGCCATACGCTAAATAAATTAATAACACAACCATTGCGTAAACTACTATTACCCTTCTCTGTGTTTGACCTTTATTTGTAATGAAACTCTCTCCAGAAAAGTGTTGAATATTTTCTAACTGTAATTCACGATATTTCATGCGTAATGTAATACTGTATTTTTATGACACTATGGTTTGCCCTTGTAATCAGAAATGTGATTCGTTTTTTCACAGGCCATCCGTTTCATCACGTGGAATGAGTTTGTTCATCATATGCTTGCCAAAGGAGAAGTGGAAGAAATCATTGTTCATCCTGATCTAGAGCTCATAACTGTCATTCTACATGAAGGCGCCATTATCAAAGGAAAACGAGTGAGTTGCAATATTATCATTGTTAATTTATTTCTTCAAATGAGTTACATTCAGGAAACAGTAGCGCACTGTAACCTCTCATGATTAGCCTACATGAGAAATGTTTATAAATACATTAGAAATTTCTAAATTTAATAAAGTCTAATAAATTTTTGAAGGAGTCCTCTACCTCTACATATCATATTCAATCTTTATATAAAATAGGAGTAGAATCTTTTAAATGTATATGGAGGAGAATACGAAGAAGAAGAAGATAAGGAGTAGGGATAAGGAGAAGAAGAAAAAGGAGAGGAAGGAGAAGAACGAGAAATGGAGAAGAAGAAGAAGAAGAAAAAGGAGGAGAAGAACGAGAAGGAGAAGAATGAGGAGAAGGAGCAGAAGAAGGTGGAGAAGAAGAAGATGGAGAAGAAAGATAAGGAGGAGGAGGATCGGAAACTATTACATGTACAGTAGTTCAATAGTCGCAGTTTTATGCGACCTGGGATGTCCAAGTTTATTAAATTACATGATGTGTGCTAAATTCATTTATAGTAGCCTATAACAACGAAAAATGTGAGATTGAGTAAATTCAACTTACTAGTTATTCAATCCTAACTGAACTCAACCAATGTTTTTTAACACATACAGTTTCCTTTATTTTCTGCTAGTCAATCTACTTTTACCTACACAATAATTATGTGCTACAACCACAATACTCATAACAATATTCATAATATCTCCACGAAATGTGTGAGTTAATATAAATATTGAGTTGGATGAATATTTATAGAGTAATACAAAATTTAAATGTGATGAGTCATTAACAGGTTTATACATGAACAGTGTAGAATGAGTGTATAATTTTTTTTAGATAGAATAACTAAGATAGGTATTTAGATAGATATTTTGGAGGCATATTAAATTGTTACATTGCACTATATAGCTGCTTAACACAATGTTACCTAGCAGTGCTTTGTTCCCATCACTGGGTTGCGAAGACTAGCTTATGGTTGAGATGTCAATGTGCTAACCACACGTTTCATCTTTTCTGGTTAATGATCATTCACCTCTGCTGATTCAGTCAAGTGGATGTGAAACTGGCAACCAGCTGGTAGGCCTAAGCCCACATGACAACTAAGATAGGTAACTAGAATGCTATAGAATATTACTAGAATGCTATCATATCAAATTACAGAATCGCTCGGCCCTATCCCAGCCTTGAGAGTCAACAAGATCCTTTTTCAAATGCAAAGTAAAATTTAAGGGCGAGTACATCTCTAAAATTGCTAGGGATGGTATAAAAAACTAATGGAGATAGGTATAGCAGGATTCATTTAACTTCTCAGAAAACAGCTGATTTAACGTTAGTAAACGAGCGTACATCAATCAGCTGTTTTCTGACAATTTAAAAGAATCCTGCTATAGAGAAAGCTACGCTGACCGGCTGTAGTTAAAAATCGTGGTAACATCACCGATAACATCTTTTTCCGTCTTTTTCAGACCGATCAACGAATGTACTACATCAACATAGGCGACACCAGCTCTTTCGAGGAGAAGTTGAGGGCGGCCGAACAGCGGCTAGGCATCAAGCCAGGCTCCGGTGTTCCGGTGGTCTACAAGCGAGGCTCGGATGCCATCGCAAGGATACTGGCGTTCGCTATTCTGGCCGGCATCTTGTTTGCTTCCATGATGAGAGGCAAGAACTTCAAATCGCCCATGTCCATGGACTCGTTTGTAAGTTGAACGTAGAATATGAGTCAAATACAGGGTTATCATAAAAGAATGGTGCGAAAATTGAATTTTTATAGAAACCAGCGTTCAAGCCAAACAACATAAATTAGACAGGAATCATGAACTGATCCGCGTCAAATGTTTGTCAGAAAACCGCACCATTCTTTTATGATAACCCGGTACAATAGCAATTGAAATAGAAATTATAGCAGGATTCTTTTAAATTGTCAGAAAACAGCTGATTGATGTACGCTTGTTTACTAACGTTGAATCAGCTGTTTTCTGACAAGTTAAAAGAATCCTGCTATATAAAATTGTACAATATGAATTTGCAGTTTATAGAGAAAAAGTTGTGGGGCATTATTACTTGAATAGTTGTAACTTCCGTATCGGAATAGATTGTATTCATATTCATTTATTCACAAAAAAACATAATATACATACAATTTTAAGCCACAATTGATGAAGTATAGGAAGCAAAGCAACCTTTCTTCTTATTTCTGAACTATCTAATTTACAATTATTTCTTAATAACACTGTTGGATAATCTCTAGCACAGCTTACTCCATTCACTTTAAAATAGCCTATACATATCTCAAAAAATAATTTTGAACCTTTTCAATTTTATTCCTTATCTTATACGTTATTTATTTAGCATATTATGGCTTTTAATAGTGGGAGACCCGAGTAGGGTTGTTCCACTTCACCAACATAACCAATTATCACTTGATAGAGAACATGGTGTAAGTTTGTTTTCACTTAGAAAACCTACACTATTAAAGTATAGTTGATATTTAGAGACTGTAAAATCACAGTATGGCCTTTGATGTGAAAGGGCCCATAACAGTGTGTTGAAACATTTTATTTTTCGCCATCGCCATACTTTTGCCAATATTTTGAATCCTGATATATGGGCTTGCTATGTTATCGTTAATTTTTAAGTTACATACAGTATATTTGAAAACTGAAACATTATTTACAGTCCCAAATGACCAGAGCCAAATTCACTCTCATCAATCCTCTCATTGGACAAGGCAAAGGGGTGCATTTCTCGGATGTCGCTGGGCTACAGGAGGCTAAACAGGAGGTCATGGAATTTGTTGACTATCTCAAGAAGCCCGATCACTACAAGACCCTTGGAGCAAAGGTAAACGATGTTCAATGCTTCAATTCAATTCCGATTGATAATTTGTCTACAGATCTATGTCTATGTCTATGATCTGTTTTCATTTAGAACCAATAAAACTCTCTTAGGCCTGGTTTTCATTAGTAGAGTTAGTGGTAGAGTAACTAGCATACTAACTATAACGTACTTACTCTACTCTACTTACTTGGTACTTAAAAACAAGTACTCTACCATCACTCTACTCTACTATGAACGTTTTCATTGGGAGAGTTCACAAGATAGTTAGTACTCGCCCAGGGAACTCTACCACTAACTCTACTAATAAAAACCAGGCTTTAAAGTAAAATAGAAAAGCGATTGTTCCATATGATTATTCTTTTTTTGTGATTTATTGACTGGTTTATAGTTTTGAATAGTTTTCTTTAATAGTTATCACAGTTTTTCTTTAAAACCAATAAAACCCTCTTTAAGCCTCTACTCACACTAGGAAACTCAAATCGCGTCGCTCGGCAACTGGAATAACAAAACATGTGTTTTCAAATGATGACGTTCAGACAACGCGGTTGCAGGATCGTCTGAGCGTCATCATTTGAAAAACATGTTTTGTTATTCCAGTCGCAATTTGAGTTTCCAAGTGTGAGTAGAGCTTTCGTAGAATAGAAAAGCGATGGTTCCAAATTACTTTTTATTCCTTGTAATTTATTGATTTGTTGAAAAACTATTTGAAGGTCGTTGATAGGCTACGAATACTTGTAGTTTGACTCATCAAAACTCAAATTTGGGATCTCAATTGAGAATGTACAGAAATTTAACATTAATTTTCATGTTTGAATGAGAATTCAATTTGGATCTTAATAATTAAGAATGCACAGAAATTGAAGAACATTTCTTTTAATGCTAGAAATAAAAATGAGGATTCATGAGAATTCAATTTGGATTATAATTAAGAATGCACAGAAATTGAAGAACATTTCTTTTAATATACTAGAAATAAAAATGAGGATTCATGTTAGTTAATGAGAATTCAATTTGGATTATAATTAAGAATGCACAGAAATTGAACATTTCTTTTAATACTAGAAATAAAAATGAGGATTCATGAAAGCTCATGAGAATTCAATTTGGATTATAATTAATAATGCACATATAAAAATGAGGGTTCATGTCAGCTCTAAACTCAATAACTTCAAACTTTGTATTTTCTTTTATCAATTTCATACTTTGTGTGAGATTACTAGTGTTTTTCAATAAAATAATAAATTCTCACAGGTACCCAAAGGAGCTTTGCTGCTTGGACCTCCAGGGTGTGGGAAAACTCTTCTAGCCAAAGCTGTAGCCACAGAGTCGAACGTGCCATTTCTATCAATGAACGGATCTGAATTCATTGAAATGATTGGTGGTCTGGGAGCGGCTCGAGTCAGGTAAGAAACATTTTGCAGATATTTTGTCGTAATGAGATAAAACAAGACTGACCAACTATACTCCTTATGGTTCAGTAGGTAGCCTATTGTGGTCATCTTTACCCCTAAGGCTAGGCGTACACAGGTTAGTCAAGACAAGACAAGACGAGATTAGTCACGTTTAGTCACAGTAATTCACATAGTTGCCTATGAAGCGTGACACACTGATGCAATGACTAAGGCTAGGCGTACACCGGTTAGTCAAGACAAGACGAGACGAGATTAGTCACGTCTAGTCACAGTAATTCACATAGCTCGATTACCGAAGCGGCACGCAGGTGTGCCGCCTAGCCCTTAATCGGTGTGTGCTTGCTTCGCAAAGCAGCATATGTGAATTACTGTGACTAAACGTGACATCTTCGTCTTGTCTTGTCTTGACTAACCGGTGTACGCCTAGCCTTAAACGTGATTTCATGTTGGCCTTAGAAAACTGCTTTTGAGATCCCAATACACACTCCCTTCACTACATTTCGCCCTATGGATCTCACTCGTGGTTTAAAAGGCTCTTATAACTCAACCATTGCATAAACTACTGTATTTCAAAAATACAAGCTGATAGAACCTTCATTTAGGACTCCAAACTCTTCTTTTGGCGCAAACCTCATCAAAATCAGTCCTCAAACCTCTGCACGGTCATGAGGTTTCAAAAACAACTTTCAATATACAGTAGAGCTACGAAGAATAGAGGTGCTGTATGAGGGTGTGCAGGGAGCTGTCTCTCTCACACACGCCTTCCTCTCACACGCTATTCTCTCTCTCTCTCGCACGCTTCCGTCTGCCCCTATCATTAATTACCCCTGCTCGACCAACTTCTACATTCTACAACGCTTTCGGCCGCCTCCATTCTTTAGGCTAGGCGTGCACCGGTTGGTCAGAGACAAGACAAGACGAGAGATTGGTCACGTTTTGTTCGGTGCTTCACATGGTTGCTTGTGAGCAGCACACCGATTAGTAATTGCATCGGTGTGCTGCCAGCCTTAACAACTATGTGAGATGCTGTGGGCTAAACGTGACTATTCTGTCTTGTCTTGTCTTAACCTTTCAGTATACCTAACTAACTAATCCTGTGCTCACGCTATTTCCTCTCTCTCTCGCACGCTTCCGTCTGCCCTATCTCGATTACCCCCACTCGACCAGCTTCTACATTCCTAGCATTTCGGCCACTTCTATTCTTTTAGTAGGCTGACATTAGACGTAGTTTTGAAGAAATCCGACAATTATTGTTTTGAGTTGTGAGACCTATTGAGGTCTGGATGATTGAATTGAAAATATCTTCATTAATAATCATGTACAGATACAATGAGAACAGTGTCAATATTCATATAAATAAACAAAACATAACAAATAATAAAGAACAGTCATAAAACTTGAGTCAGATCTGTAAACTCTTGTAGGGAGTACAGAGCTCTTGTAGGTCGTAATAATCTCAGACATTAGACGTAGTTTTGAAGAAATCCGACAATTATTGTTTTGAGTTGTGTGAGACCTATTGAGGTCTGTAGGGTCGTAATAATCTCAGTTTACCTTGGCTGCTCCCACCTTGATAATAATAATAATAATAATAATCTTTATTTCTGCAAAAAATACATAATACATAAAACTTGTGCAAGTAAACGAAAACAAACATGCTTATGGAGAAAACAATAATTAGAAGCTATAACAAAATATGAATAAGTCAGTCTACCTCGATTACCTACACTGTGAGTGGTTTCTATGCACAGAAACATACATTCATGCAAGTGATTAAATCACGTCCGCATGATGGAGCAATCAGAGAGACAAACTAAAAATAAATGAAAAATAAAAAAGAACAGCAATAGACAGAGAAAAAATAAGTTATAAATCAAGATATAACTAAGGATAAAATTAATACTGTACTCAGAGACAGTAGCAATCGTAGTCGGAGCAATCAGAGAGACAAACTAAAAATAAATGAAAAATAAAAAAGAACAGCAATAGACAGAGAAAAATAAGTAATAAATCAAGATATAACTAAGGATAAAATTAATACTGTACTCAGAGACAGTAGCAATCGTAGTCGGAGCAATCAGAGAGACAAACTAAAAATAAATGAAAAATAAAAAAGAACAGCAATAGACAGAGAAAAAATAAGTAATAAATCAAGATATAACTAAGCATAAAATTAATACTGTACTCAGAGACAGTAGCAATCGTAGTCGGAGCAATCAGAGAGACAAACTAAAAATAAAATTAAAAAAAAGAACAGCAATAGACAGAGAAAAAATAAGTAATAAATCAAGATATAACTAAGGATAAAATTAATACTGTACTCAGAGACAGTAGCAATCGTAGTCGGAGCAATCAGAGAGACAAACTAAAAATAAATAAAAATAAAAAAGAACAGCAATAGACAGAGAAAAAATAAGTAATAAATCAAGATATAACTAAGGATAAAATTAATACTGTACTCAGAGACAGTAGCAATCGTAGTCGGAGCAATCAGAGAGACAAACTAAAAATAAATCTATATTAATAAAAGAGAGTTGGTGTCTGTACGCTCGCTTATAACTCGAGAACGGCTGAACCGATTTAGATGATTTTGGATTAGTTTGAATTGTTACAGCACTGGTTAACATAATATGTATTAAAATATAAGAAAATCCCTTTATAATTAATAAATAATTATTAACTTAATGACCTAACCTATCAAACATGACATCCAGTCTGATCCAGTCCAAACAATAATGCTCCTATAAAATCGATGAGCTAATTGGACTGATGGATAGAGAGCTTGCCTACCACGCAAAGGTTCGCCAGTTCGAATTCGAAACGGGTGAAATTTTTTTGACAACTTTCAACATTGAATAATATTGATTATTTATTATCCACTCGCTTCAAAAATTAGTATTTTGCAGATTTCTTTTAATTTCCATCAATAAAGCGAGTGGATATAGATATTTTTACTTCGTGACATTTTTTCGGGGGGTTAATATGAAGGGGGACATTGGGGGGTGGGGGGGTAAGAGGGTGATACGAAGTTCGCCGGGACAGCTAGTAAAAAATAAAAAAGAACAGCAATAGACAGAGAAAAAATAAGTAATAAATCAAGATATAACTAAGGATAAAATTAATACTGTACTGATGTACTGATGAGTTTTGTGATCGGTTCGCAGAGACCTGTTCAAAGAAGGCCGCAAACGAGCGCCGTGCATTATCTACATTGACGAGATAGACGCCATCGGCCGCAAGCGGAGTTCGGGCGCCGGCGAACTGGACAGCGCCATGGGCGAAGGCGAACAAACGCTCAATCAGCTGCTCGTCGAAATGGACGGAATGGCTTCGATTGAGGGCATCATTATGCTTGCCTCCACCAACCGGGCTGATGTACTCGACAAGGTAAACTATCAAATCACTCCGACAAATAGAATACAGATGCCCGGTTGCTCAGTTGTTGTTCAATAAACTATTGAACCAATAAATTTGTTTGCATTTGAAAATACATGGTTATTTATTCAATACTACTATATATCATGAGATATAGTCCGTGCAAACCTTAGTTTGCAGTATTACGTTAATGGGGCGCAGTGTTGCCGGATCTACTCACGTAGAATCTAACTCATGACCTAATGACCTTTTAAAAATTATTCATAGTATAATAGTAAAAACATATAAATAGGTAATTAGTGTGCTAATTTTTTCTCATTCATGTAGTTTTGATAGAATAAGAAATGTAAACAAAACAAGAGAGAGAGCAGAAAAGATAGCGAACAGCTGTGAGTGAGGAGTAATGAATAAAATAATAAGCAAAACATGGCAACAGCGCTTCCATATCCCCATAACAAATAGCATTGCCATTTAAACGCTTACTGCAAACTAAGGTTTGCACGGACTATAGCATGAACTATAGCAGGATCATTTTAACTTGTCAGAAAACATATGTTTCGATGAGCAATATCACAATACTTAACCTACAAATGCTGAATCTCGCAGATTATTGAAAAGTTATTTTAAAAACTTATTCTTTGAAATGTCTTCTTTAAAAAGGTCTTTCAAAGACTTGAAAGGTCTTCAAGACTTTTAAGCCTTTTGATTATTGTGTCGAAATCACTGTTTAATTATTACCGAAACAGCTGTTTTCTGACAAGTTAAAATGATCCTGCTATATCTACTTGTGTAGTGCTTTCTCTATGGAAACATCCAAGTTAACCTCCTGATCAGCTCTTCAAGTGTATTGGTCGAATTGTCAAACTTTTTAGAGATCATTTTTGTTTTTAACAATGGAACTCAAAAATTGGATCCATTGAAACTACTGTACCAACTTTTGTACCCCTCTGTATTTTGGGAAACATAATAATAATAATTCCGTGTAACCTGGCTGGCTCAGGTCTGGTGTCAGAGTTTTCAGGTCACTCCTGATCAGTTCAGTCTCTGATCGATTCTGACTGCTTTTAGGCAGCTTGGGAAACATAATTATTATTTAATTTAGACAATCGTCCGATACTTCTTCAATTCCTGGTAGAATCCAGGAATTAGCTAAGAATTAAAATAAGAAAGAAATCTTATAAGAAAGGAATAAGTTAGAAATCTTAGATTCATTTCATTCGATTTCTTTATCATATTGAAGAAAGTTGATCAAATACAATATTCTAGAAACAAAAACAGGCAATCGTCCTATCCTTCTTTATTATCTGGTCTTAGCCACATAGTCATAATAACTATGTCATTGTGTTGGGATAACGTCTATCTTGTTATAAAGCAGTTTACTCGATTAACCTAGGAAATACGCTTTGTTTTCATACTGAAATTAAGTTTATATTTCTGCTTGTTTCAGGCTCTACTTCGTCCTGGTCGTTTCGATAGACACATATTGATCGATTTACCAGTTCTAGCGGAGAGAAAAGAAATATTCGAACAGCATTTGAAAGGAATTGCTTTAGAGAACGCACCTGATACGTACTCCAAAAGAATGGCTCATCTGACTCCTGGATTCAGTGGTTAGTACTTTTCAGATTCTCTGAAGTTAAACTCGAAACTTCTGATTTGTTTATTTTCTTTACTGTTGCTGACTTTACTTTTTGTGCAGTAATGGAGTTGATATCATGGTAGTTATCTGAATTGAATAGAAATACTAGAAATGGTCACAACCACAGATTTATTGAAATTTATAGTAACCGGTTTCGGTTATTACACCATTATCAATGATTGGTAAACAAATTACAAAACAAATGACAACCAAATGAATCGTATTTCATTGGTTGACGTATTTCAAACGTATTAACAATAATGTTTTTATGAAACGCCCAGTGTGGGAGTAGCTCGTCTAAGCCAATAGCAGTTGTTCTCAATGGGTCATTTACTTATAAATTGTTTTGTTCGTTCCATGGTTTATATCCTGTTGCTCTTTACTTGAGTTTCAGTTTACCAGGCGGTGTCTTGAACAGTATATTTTTTCTTGGTCTACTGTAGGCCTATATAGAACATTAAAATTTAGCAAATTAACAAAATCTGCGGATTTAATTAAACTTAAAACGGATTGAACATTATAAGGCTAGGCGTACACCGGTTAGTCAAGACAAGACAAGTCGAGATTAGTAACGTTTATCACAGTATTACATGGTTCAAACACACACCGACTAGTCATTGCATCTGTGTTGCTTCATAAGCAACCATGTGAATTACTGTGACTAAACGAGATTAATCTTGTCTTGACTAATTCATCTTCTAGCTTCTTCTTCTTCTTCTTCTTCTTCTTCTTCTTCTTCTTCTTCTTCTTCTTCTTCTTCTTCTTCTTCTTCTTCTTCTTCTTCTTCTTCTTCCTCTTCTTCTTCTTCTTCTTCTTCTTCTTCTTCTTCTTCCTCTTCTTCCTCCTTCTACCTCCTCCCTCCTTCTTCTCCTCTTCTTCCTCCTCCTCTCCTCCTCTTCCTCCTTCTCCTTCCTCCTCCTCCTCTTCTCCTCCTCCTCTCTCCTCCTCTCCTTCTTCCTCCTCCTTCCTCCTCTTCCTCCTCCTCCTCCTCCTCCTCTCCTCCTCTCCCTCCTCCTCTTCTTCCTCCTCCTCCTCCTCCTTCTCCTCCTCCCTCTTCCTCTTCCTCTTCTTCCTCCTCCTCTTCCTCCTCCTCCTCCTCCCTCCTCCTCTTCTCCTCCTCCTCCTCCTCCTCCTCCTCCTCCTTTCTCTTCTTCTTCTCTCCTTCTTTTCTTCTCCTTCTCCTTCTCCTCCTTCTCCTCTCCTCTCTCCTCTTCTCCTTCTTCTCCTCCTCTTCCTCCTCCTCTTCTTCCTCTCCTTCCTCCCTCTTCTCTCTTCTTCTTCTTCTTCTTCTTCTATTCTTCCTTCTTATTCTCTCATTCTCCCTTCTTATTCTCCTCCTTTTCCTTCTTCTTATTCTTCACCTTCTTCTTCTTCTCCTCTTTCTTCCTCTCCTCGGTATTATTCACCCACCTCTTTCTTTGTGTCATACATCCTCCTCCTCCTCCTCCTCCTCCTCTTCTTTTCTTTCTTTTTCTTCTTCTTCTTCTTCTTCTTCTACTCTTTTCTTCTACCACTCCTTCTTCCTCTTCTTCTTCATCTTCTTCCAATTCTTCCCCTTCTTCTTCTTCTTCTTCTTCTTCTCAGTACTAGTGGTGGGCTTCTCCTCCTCCTCCTCCTCCTCCTCCTCCTCCCCTCCTCCTCCTTCTTCCTCTCCTCGGTAATTATTCACCTACCTCGTGTTTTCGTGTGCCATTCAGGCGCCGACATAGCCAACGTGTGCAACGAGGCAGTGTCACAACCGCGGTGACCGGGCAATACGCCGTCGAGCGGGTCGTTGGCGGCACGGTGAAGAAGAGTCACGCCATGTCGCCCGTTGAGAAGCGCGTGGTCGCCTACCACGAGTCGGGCCACGCCCTTGTCGGCTGGCTGCTCGAGTATGCCGACGCGCTGCTCAAGGTCACCATTGTGCCCAGAACCAATCTGGCGCTCGGTTTCGCCCAGTACACGCCCCGGGACCAGAAGCTGTATACTAAGGAGGAGGTGGGTCTGAAATTAAGCTGATTAATAAGATTGTGGATGAATAATTAGTGAAATGAAAATCCATAACACTGTACAGTACATGGGTTTCGCTCAGTACACGCCTAGAGACCAGAAGCTGTATACTAAGGCAGTGGCGTAACTAACGCCAATGCAACCAATGCGGTGCATTGGGGCGCAGGTCTTCAGGGGGCGCAGGCCTTAGGGGAGCGAAAAAAACAGATAGGCTATTCTGGAAAATTTTTAGGAAAAAAATACGTTGGAGCAAAACTGTATCCCTGTATCTACCGAAAATAAATTACCAACGATTCCAACGATTTCCGCTTAACCGAGGCTATCCTATAGAATGAGTTTTATAAATTTTAAAGCAAAAGCAACACCCACAAACTAACGATTCAATCACTGCAACTCCAATACGCGCTGACATTGTGTTGAAAACTACTGTAAATGTCGGCAATTACGGTTTTCTGACTAACAATTTGTAAAGTTAGCCTTGAGTTTTGTAACAAATATGAATCTGATGTGACTCATGCTTTGGTTAATGAAGTAATTTGCTTTAGAAATGTAGTCAAAGGCGATATCAAAAGTAATAAAATGGGCAAAATCAGCCAGTTGATCGATTATCTATTGATTAGGAATAAGTTTATTTTATAACGTGTTGTACACCATTCATAATGTTTCTTACATCACCCGTAACTGTCAAAGTAGTGAGAGGTCTTTTTCTAAACATAGCCTAATAAAGAAATACTATGTCCAATACTAGACTGTGTGATCTTAGTGTGATTCATGGGCGTATATAGAGGGGTCTTCCCCGAAATTATCAAAAATTGAGATTTATTTTTTGCGTGTGTGATATGGAAGATCCATCCTTGTTTCTCTTTACAAAATGACTAATCTAAAAACTTTCAAATGACACTGACTCAATTCAATTAAGTAACATAACTTTCAAGTGCTGTAAAAATATTTCAACTTATGGTATAAGATTGCTCCAATCGTTTCACCTTGGTGAAGAGCATCATCAGACTACACAAACAGCATTCTCTTTATATTTTATAATTGTAAAATGAATAGATGAGTTATGGGTGATTTACCTGTATTCTAAGACTCATGAGCTTTATGAAACAGGCCCCCGTTCTCAGCAAGTTCATTATAGATAAGTGGGACTGCATGTAGTCAAGTGTTACATTCACTATATTTTTCAATAATTACGGTAGGCCTACTCCAAATTTCTTGAAATAAGACTATGTTACTGAGATTTCATCCTTGGCTAATGTTAATGGTGTTTGGAAATGTTCAGTAACTTAATTTTTTTTTCAATTAATTTTTTGAATAATATTGTTTTAAATAAATTAACTTTAAAATTACTGTACATAATAAATTATATTTCTTTAAATAATCTTTCTCTAATTGGACATAGCTTGCACAATGTCGTGTGTAGTGAAATAGTATCCAGGAAGTGTGGAAGTACGGAGAAATTCCATTAGTTTTGTTGGTGGTTATTTGGCGGGGGGGGGTTTAGATTTAGATTTAGATTTATTACTTTATTCATCTAGATAACAAATATGACGGCTCAAATTCTATATTATAATAACAAATACGACGGCTTAAATTCTAGATTATAATAAAAATATACAATATTGATTATTCGTCAAATTTACATTAGCTTATAAATTATTATGCCATGAGTAGATATAAAGCAAAACTATACTGATGATTTAATAGTTGTGAGTTATCTAGATGAAAAGGCGAAGTTTGGACATATGAATGTCCATTCTTGGAAAAGGAGATACAAAGAAATCCTTTTCATCAACACTTGACCTTGGTTAGTTGAAATAAAATCATTTTTACATATTACATATTTAGACTGAAATAAAGAATAATTGAGGATTACATCTAAACAAGTACACTAATGAAACAAAAAATATTATATGAAATGAATAAAACAAGTCATTGAAAAAAAAATAAAAAAAAATAATTATGAATGAAAATGGAAGGAATAGCTTAAAAATAATGAATTATTAATTGATTGTAATGGAAGATGAGATGTTATTTAGAAATGGGTGTGAATAGAATAAAGTATTGTTTGATTAACGTCTGACGTGTGTTAGTAATGGTAATAATATTGTAATGTCGATGAGTTGACAAAATAAAGTTATAATACAATATTAATAGAAGAATTCTACATTCATCAATATCGACTTGGTTACAAATAATGTCAATAGGGAAACATGATACAACAAGGAAAACATTTCAGACGTTAAGTCAAGATAACAACCTAAAATAATATTGTTTTGAATTGTGAGTAAATTACGATGAGTATGAGGTGAAAGATGAAAGCTGTCATGCAGTGCTTTAGGGTTGGTCAGGCTCAAACATTTTCTCGAGAAGATATTTTCTTAATTTCATAATAAAGCTCGCTCGACCCTCAAATGATCTAATAGAAATTGGAAGTGAGTTCCATATACGACAGGCACTCACAAGAAAAGATTTGGTGTAAATGGTAGTTCGGTGATTCGGTATCCTCAAAGTATTTTCTCCGGTTCTGGTGTGCGAGACATCTACTCTCCTACCTTCAGAGACAAATTTAAAATCGTTTTTGAAATAATTTGGCTGACCATATTTTAAGATATCTCTAACAAGTTTAACTATCCTAAGAAGTCTCTGATCGGGTAGCTTCAAAGTTGAGCTAGCAATGTGTGCTGGGGTGATCCGTTCATGGCGTTGAATAGAATAAACAAATCGTAAACAATAATTTTGGCAGCGCTGTAATTTATCATTGAGGGTCACTTGCATATCATTAAGTACTGAATTACAATATAAAAAGTGTGGGAAGATGAGAGATCGAACCAGCATTAATCTAATGTTTTGAGGAAGGATATCTTGCATTTTCTTTAATGGATGGATGGCTGAAAATACTTTTTACATGTTTTATTTACTTGCTCTGACCAGTCTAGTGTTATTCATTATGATGCCTAGGTTTTTAACTACACTGCAATAAGGGATTTCATTACCATCGACAGTGATTTTTGCGAATTGTGTTCAAGTCGATGCTGTTGACTAGTCTTGAATATCCTATAATTATGGGTTGTGTTTTAATGGGGTTGAGTATCAAACCATTTTTCCTAGTCAAATCAACAATCAAATTTATGTCTTGATTAATTTTGTCTACTGTTTAATTAATTTTTGTGGTGGTATAGATTGAATAAATTTGAAGATCATCAGCATAAGTATGGAAACTAGAAAACTCAATAACAGATGGTAGGTCATTAGCATACAGAGTGAAAAGTAGAGGTCCAAGTATAGAGCCTTGAGGAACACCATGTAAAACATTTTTCCAATTAGATCTATTATCACCAATTGTTACACATTGTTTTCACCTGTAAGGTAGGAATTAAACCAATCTAGTGTTCTATGGCTAAAACCAAGTAAAGATAATTTGCTTAGTAGAACTTTATGATCTACAGTGTCAAAAGCTTTAGAAAAATCAAACAGACTTAAAATAGTACATTTTCTTTGGTCCATAGCCAACCTGATATCATCAGTGACACGCAGTAGAGCTGTTTCGGTTGAGTGTGATTTTCTAAAGCCAGGATTGAAAGTTGTGAAGTTTATTGTTATGAGCTAGAAACTTTACAACCTGAGTATGAACTAATCTTCAAGAACTTTGGATAGGGCAGGTAAAATACTAATTGGTCTTAAGTCTTCAACTTTATTAGGAGGCAACTTTGTTTAAAGGACGAACTAGAGCAAGCTTCCAATTTTCAGGGAAATAACTGTTTTCAAGAGATTTGTTAAAGATGAATGTAATTGTTGGGAGGACTGAGAATAACATTTTCTTTATAAATTTTATTGGTATTTTGTCTGCCCCGGTTGCATTGCTACGAACGTGCTGAATTGCTTTAAAAGCCTCTTGCTCTGAAATCGGTTCAAAATGGAATTGATCAGCAAGTGGAATATTTATGTTTGTTACCTGAATTTTGAGATTATTAATATGGTCACCGATTGTTGTCTCGTCACGTTGAGTCGAATGTGAAACAAAGTATTCATTAATATCGTCAAGTGGTAAGTCAATTTGAGTTCGAGATTCCTGTTTACCAAGGCCTAGCTCTTTTATTCCACGCCACAATAATTTAGAGTCTTGTCTATTATCTGTGATGAATCTGTTCAGGTACCTAATCTTGGAGTTCCGCAGTTGTTGCTTAACTTTATTCCTCAGACTTCTATACTCAATTAAACTATCTAAATCAGTTGTTCTTTTAAATTTCCTATTTAAAAAGGGGGGGGAGGGGTAATGAGTCTACGAATAGGGGCGCACGGGGAATAATTGCATTGGGGCGCAGTCAGACTAGTTACGCCACTGTACTAAGGAGGAGGTGGGTCTGAAATTAATTTAATTGATAAGATTATAGATGAATAATTAGTGGAACTAATGGGTTTCGCTCAGTACACGCCCCGGGACCAGAAGCTGTATACTAAGGAGGAGGTGGGTCTGAAATTAATTTCATTAATGAGATTATAGATGAATAATTAGTGAAAAGAATATCTAATGTTGAGTTGCACAAAGCAAGATCAATTCTGATCCAGGATCAGTGCAATGCTAATCAAATGGGATCAGCTGATTTAAAATAGTTGATCCAGGTTGGTGCAACCCAACATAAGAAAAACACAATTATTATCCATTTCTTACTGTGCGGCCACTGTACCCTGTCGGTACTTAGCCTCATCAACACAGCCTCTCCAATGGGTCCGGTCGGCAGCATCTTCCTCATCCAGCCCCATCTTTCTCATCTTTCTCAATTATTATCTTAAACACAATTATTATCCAAACACAATTGTTATCTTATTCTATTACTATAATAACCTGTTAATAGATATAGATAGATTAATAGATATAGTGTTAGTGAAACGAAAATCCAAAGAAAACTACACAAAGAGCACTAAGCTGTGTAGAGTAATCTTTTTGTGAAGAAGTCTTGCTAATGAGGTTCCAAAAATATTCAAATAAACAATATTTTCAAAAAAAAATTTGTTTGTAATCATGTGCGTAATATTATATGAATATATTATGTATGTGTGATTCAGCACACATAAAGTAATTCCAAATTCTAAAAATAACTCCGGAAAAAAAAATTCTAAAAATTCTAACGGAAACCCACCTTAAGGCAAGGAAAAATCTGCCCAGATATCAAACTATAGTTGATGTATTGTCTATTCTATTACTATAGTAATCTATTAATATATAGTCATAATAATAAATTATAATTGAATCAAATAAACAAACACATTTCAAAGCATCAACCTAGAAAACAGAGATTATATGTGGATTATTTTTAACATTTTCAAAGTAAATATCAATAATATTCATTATTATATAGATAATGTATAATACAGTTATTATAGGTACAATACTAGACTTGAGCAATACCATTCAAGTATTACCATAGAGAAAGCATAAGACAAGTTTGCGTATGCTTTCTCTGTGGTATTACTTTCTGATGAAGAGAACATTATTCGATGACATACATTGAATTTGTGTTATTTCGGTTCTATAATAATAAAAAATATTGTGTATGTAGTGAATCTTGTCGCTACTTTTATCATTTTATTTTTGTCTTTTCATCATTATTATTTTTGTCTCCAGTTCAACTGGATAAACTTGGAATAAAGCAGGGTTCTAAATTAATATCAGTGCTTAAAACGTATGAAGTAATTGATATGGAAGATTTATACTAGTCTGCTGCCTTTTTTTCTTCCTTTCATTAGTTTTCTAATTATTTTGTTTTATTGCAGTTGATAGACAAGATGTGCATGGCTTTGGGTGGTAGAGCGGCAGAAGCATTGATATTCAACCGTATCACAACCGGAGCTCAAAACGACTTGCAGAAGGTCACAAAAATGGCCAAAGCCATGGTAATCCAATCATTTTTCAACTCTCTTAATGTTACAACAATGTCTCTCAAATGCATTCTCAATTCTTCATTTTTAGTGCTCCATCTAATGCTGGTGTCTAACAAAGATTGAAGCAACGATAAGTTTGTCAAACTTCAATATTATTATACAGGATTATTTTAATTGTCATAAAACAGCTGATTTAACGTTAGTAAACGAACGTACATCAATCAGCTGTTTCTGACAAGTCCCTAAATGGATCCTGTTAACGGGATTACTTTTAAATTTTCGACAACACGTTGATGTACGCTCGAAACTATGTTTTAAATCAGCTGTTTCATGACAATTTAAACAATCACTTGTCGAACAAAAGTTTGACAAACGTTATCGTTGCGGTCTAGACCCTTAACAAAGATTGGTGCCCTATATCATTACAAATATTATTATACAAATGTCCAATTATCTTCTGAATACTAAAGAATCTCATTCATCTTATTAAAATTATCATTGTTGTTCAATAATTTAGCTAATCTTATTAGCTGAACTCTATAAGAGCTTTCAACTTGTTTTGAGCCAACATAAACAATCTTTAAAAACATTCTGTAATTCACCTCATAAATGTAGTGTCATCTACTTTCAAAGTGAGTATTATTTTGTACAACTTGTGTCTAATTATCTCAATAAACGAGTTTAAAAAGAGTTCTTAACAAGTTTCAAAGAGATTCAACAATAAAAGTTTCAATTAAAGACAGACTGAAAACTAAGTTGACAATTTGATTACTTGAAGCTCTTTTTCTATTTACACAGAAAATAGTATGCAACTGACTTTATTCTGTAGGTTTATGTGTCTCTCAATTATTTTGAATCTTTTTCTTTATTTCTTTCTCGTACTTTTCCTTCTTCTTTCTTTCCCTCATCTCTTTACTTTCTTTACTTCTGTTTCTTCCCCTTTTCTCTATCACTATGACGTGTCTCTCAAGCCAATTATTACTGTTATTATATTCTAGTGAAAGTTATAGTTCTGTGATTTTGTATGTAATCATGGTAATTATTAGGAAAATGTTGATAAATTATCCTGAGACAGTGTCTGGTGAGATGTTGTGATATTTAAGCATATTGAAAACACTAGATGTAGTCAAATATGACTATTCATTAAATACAATGACAATGTATCTAACAAATATATTAAAAAAAACATGCATCTACAATTATTTACTATTATTCATTTAATAGTGATATGTGACCACATCTAGTGTTCTCCACTAGATACAATGACAATGTTCTATGTATCTAATAAATTTACCATTAAAAAATATGCATCTACAATTTAGTATGATTATTTATTGAATAGTGATATTTGACTACATCTAGTGTTTTCTACTAGATACAATGACAATGTTCTATGTATCTAATAAATTTACTATATTAACATAAACTTACATTTAAAGTTTACAATTTATTTCATAAATAGTCATATTATTTGACTTCGTCTAGTGTTTTTATTGTGGATAATCTTTTTCTGAATAGGTTCGCGAATTCGGAATGAACTCAGAAGTGGGTCTGGTCTCGTTTGGCGAGGACAGAAATAGTAAGAGACCTTACAGTAAGAGGTTTGCGGCCACTATGGAGATCGAAGAACAGAAAATAGTTTCCACAGCTTACCAAAGAACGTGTGATATCCTGAGTGCTAACAAGGATAAACTGGAAGCGGTAAGGCCCTTTTACACGTTGCTAGTGGAGAGTCGAAGTTGACTGACACCATTGGTATTGCCTTGTTATTTATAGTTGTTCTCAGATTTGTGCTTTTATCAATAAATGGATTGAATTGCTACACTTTTGTCTCCATCATAGAAGTCTCGGAATGAGATACAAGATGCTTTACCTCATAATTCATAGAGATTCTATGAAAATAGAGAGATTCTATGAGGTAATTCTAGATAAATTACCTCAATTCATATTTCTTTTTAACCAAATTTGTTATTGAAAATTTTTCTTTTTATGAGTGAATTTTCTATTTTCTAATGCAGCTCGCTCAGGCTCTTTTGCAGAAAGAAGTCTTGAACTACAACGATGTAGAGAAAATAATAGGGAATACAAGATACTGTACTTCTCAATTCATCTCAATTAATTCATCCTTTCAATCAACTTTTTCAATTAATTAATTTTTCTTTTCATCAATAAATCTCCTTTTTTCTATTTTAGCTCGCTCAGGATCTTTTGCAGAAAGAAATCTTGAACTACAACGATCTAGAGAAAATGATAGGGAATACAAGTAGATACTGTACTTCTCAATTCACCTCAATTAATTTATACTCCCAATCAACTTTTTTAATTAATTAATCAGCTTTTTCAATTAAATTAATTAATTACTTTTTCCTATTTTCAGCTCGCTCAGGCTCTTCTGCAGAAAGAAACCCTGAACTACGCTGATGTAGAGAAAATAATAGGGCCTCCGCCACACGATAACAAGCGGTTCATTGAAAACATTGACTTCGATGTGCCTTCAAGTCCTACAGCAGAACCAGCAGCCAGCGGTCCTGAAACTCAACAAAACTCCAAAGATCAAGCTGATAGCCAGAAGCACTAAAAATTAAAATCTAAATTTGTAAATCTAAATTTATATTAAGGTTTTGTAAACTGATTACAGTTTTTTGAATGTAGCCTATCATTATTTTCAAACAATGATCACAAATCAGGGGCCTGATCCATAGAAATTAAGATTGTAGTAAAGGTACAAATCTAATTCCAAACATGTTTGCCATGTTTAGTTTATTAGTATTTTTAAATGAAAAATACAGAATTCAAAATTACAATGTCTCTTTAATGTTGTCTTGAATTAGACTGTTTAATGGGCAGATCTACCTTTTTCGATCTTGTTTATTTTTTCGTTTTGGTTCTGAAAAAGTTAATAAGGCTTGTAATGGTCTGTGAGCTTTCCTATGTATGAAATGGATATAAATAAATAAAGACCTGTACGCTAGACTTATTTCTTTTTTGCTGAGGATGAAGCCCACATAAGCTCTAGGCTTGTGCGTGGGTAATGGGAAGTGTGATGATGAGAGATGAATGGACCTACAGCTTTAGGTGGGTTCCGAACCACCGGGAAGCAATTTTGAAGCTCATAAATTGTATTTAGAGGAGCCGGTCACCATTACAACAGGAGTGGTAGGCGCCGTCTCTTATCTAATCTCACCGATTAGACTCGCCTGCTACCACTGGGACTACCGCTTCACAAAAATAAATTGAATTTTTGAGATTTTAGACTTATTATATTCTGTTGTACGCCATGCTATTCATAGCTCCTCTAAATACAATTTATGAGCTTCAAAATCGCTTCCCAGTGGTTCGGAACCCACCTATTACCTATTTTGTGTCCATCTTTCTTGACTTTTACAGGACTTCTAAGTATTCTGAATTTTTATGGAACATGCCCCTGTTCGTAAAAAATTGTGTGACAAAGAAAATGGCGAGTAGCTATTGAAAGCTGTGTTAAATAGTAAATGATGTAATAAAATTTCGCTGTTTTGTTGGCTGCACATTATGATTATTATATGTGAAGGCTAGCTTGCAATTGAATTTTATTGTGTACATAAATAATGATTGTTGTAGAATAAAGAGATTTTCTAATAATGAATGTGTTATTATTCTACCGAACTGATGGAAGTAACGTTTTTATTATGGAAGCATTGAGTTCCGAGTCAGATTCTTAGTCTGAATGTAATATAGGCCTAAAGAATGGAATAGAAATAATTTTTGTCATGAGGTATTTACACAAATACATGGACATTATCACAGCCATCTCTAGGAGGCTATATTCCACTAGAAATATAGAAATATATATTTTTTTTCAGGTGTGACTGTCACATTGTTCATTGAATTAAACAACCATTCACGAGTCAATCGACCAGTTGACTATTGAAATTAAACAACGTAGAATGACGTCATTGTTATCAGATTAGTTGCAGTAGTTATTACCTTAGATGACATCATTTTACGGTGGTTAAATTCAAAAGCATTGAAAAGGCGAGTTTGACCTTGGACACGCAAATGACCTTGGATTGTTCCAATTCAAGTTTCAAACACTGAGAAGAGCCCTGCCTCCATCGTAGAAAATATTCTTATATTAGAGAATCCACCTTGAAAGTCACACGTTTCGTGATTCAAGGATGAATTATTAATGATTCTATTCCTGTTTTACATTAAATTCTATTCCGTTATATTCTATTTTTTCTATTTCTATTAATTTACATTGAATTACCGTATTCTCATGATGTGGATGACGACTCACAAAAAGCCCTCAGAGTCTCGAGAAAATTCCAAGATATTTATCAATGGAAACTATTGAGATAATAGATTTGGTATCTATGATTGAAAAAAAAACTGTAATCATTTACATTATATTATCTATAAAACATTCCTTTAGGTTTAGGCAACTTTCCTTGGTAAATATAACGAAAGGTGTGATTCATTATAAATTATCGTTAGGCCTATATTTTTATGACGTTTGTCCTTTTGAACATGTCAATATGAACATTAATCAATATCAATACCAATATCACTGATAGGCCTATTATATCACTGACATAACTTTAAGTTTAACTTTCAATTAAAATCAGACAGGACTGAAGTGTAAAAGTTATACGGAATTGGCCTAAATTGAGATGCACAGGAATAGTAAGATAAGTGAGTACGGTACTGTTATCGCAAACGCCAAGATAATAATTGACTTCCCAATATACATAACTTTGGATGCACGATAAGCATCTAATGTACAGTACGGGGGGATGCCACGCTGAGGGAAATAGCTCATTGAATATTCCATGAGTAAAGCCACAGCCAGACTGCAAGAAGCAGGCAACCTGTTTTAACTCTTGTCAAGTCTTGGTGACACCTCGCCAAACGGTTTGCTGTTATTTTGGTAACATACAATGGAGCAAAGTTTGATGGCTCCAAGTTTATTCCTAATGAATATAGCTACCTAGAAAGCAAGTCATTCTTCAGTAAGCAGTCAACTTACTTCCACCTGGGTACATGCCGCAAAGGATTAGCACTTTATCACTTTGTTTGAAGTATGGTGATGTTACTTTGTTGTTAACAGGTTGGATGATGGAGAATCAGCATCTTGTAAAGATAATCTTCATTTACAGAGTGTTTGTTACTACAATACCACGGATTAAATTTAACTTACCATTATAGTTAGCATTAGCAATAGTCCATTAGTATAGGCCTACCATTAGTCTGTGACCGTTGTCCATTACTGTGCTAATTACAGTCCATTATCTATACCCATTCAGTAATTGTATTTTTTCAAGTAGGCTTATAGCATAGGCTATTTATTAATGAATAATTATTTTATTTTTAAAATTGTATTTTTGTGAATGTTCAATGAATGAATCAAGCCAGGTTCTCATTAGTAAAATTAGAGGTACCGTACCGTAGTGTAGTGAGCATGATAAAAAAGAGACGTGAATTTTACATAAGCCTTAGTTAAAACTTATTTCTTTGAGTTAATGAAAAGAAAGTACCTAATCAAATTTAACCGCCGTTAAGTAGCACCATTTTAGTCTCAATAAGCATTTCGTTGCACTGGTTCCGTTAGAAGACGATATTTTACGGCAGTTGAATTCAATTAGTTATTCGTGCAACTGGTCTTTACTCTTCGAAAATGTGAAATGTATTATCCCCGGTAAACGATTGATTGTTAGTCATTCAATAAAATATATATGTAGAATGTAGCCAATAAATGAGAAACTGCAATATTTATAAAAGTTATGAATCAATGTTAAATTAATCCACTGTGAATAAAATAGATAATGAATAGAATGTATTCTAACTGCCTTGGATTCTGCCTTAAATATGAATCACCTTAAATGAAACTGTATTGGATTGCTTGAATGAATCACATTCTCATCTTCATTATAATGTATTGGGCTCTCTAATCTCTAAAATAATGTACCATTTCATCATAAATTTGGAGCTTAAAACAGCCTATCCTCTGAAGAGGCTGTAAAAATAAAAAAGTTCTGTGATAGATGCGGTGTTGAAGTTTTAATATTTATTACCTCAAGTCATCCTTATTAAATATCCCACCAACATTCAAATGAAATGATCTCGAAATAAATGTATGTTATTATAACGAGGCACGGCTGGCCAAACCAATGTTGATTCGATTTGAAAAATATCTCTCTTCATCCAGCAGCATTTGCTTGAAGTTGCGTACATTCGCTGTGAGTCTTCCCGGCCAAAACTCTCTTACAAGTTACGGAGTGTCACATTTGCATAATTTCATCAGGGATGAGAAACTTCTCCCAAACAAACTTCAAGTTGTGCGGCGTCTTTGGGCTCTCTCCTGAGAGGTCTGGAAGAATCCACAATGATTCGTGGTCGCATTAATATTCAGCTAACATTGCCAGCAATAATGTTATCCTTATCGCTCTATTGTGTCTGTTTTACCGCTTCAGATCGTGAATACCGGATTAATCAAAGCGCCGCATTCCAGATACCCGTACGCTAAGCTTGTGTATTTTTCATTATGAAAAAGTGTTTTCCCCGATTGCCTCTACAATACCTAGAACACAGACTAGGTACAATCAGAGATAATTGAATAGTTTCTCTCCTTTTTTGTGGTATAACCTTGGTTTATCTGTGCCTTTCGGTGGCGAAGCAAGGTATTCTTATTTTGTCCTATAGGAAATATACCCGGCGATGACCAAATAAGTATACCACGCTTCACCACTAGTGCCTTTAGCCTACTGGAATGATTGCACAAGAATAATAATTATTATAAGCTACTAATAGTGACTTCTTATTTAAATCAAAATAATAACTAATAAATTTAATTTTTTGAACTTTTGAGTTTTAATATTTTTATGCCCGGTTTTTCAGTCGTTCAATAAACTTGAATCAATAACTTTTTTTGCATTTGAAAACACATGGTTATTGATTCAATAGTGCTATTGGATCCATAAACTGTTTATTGAGCGACTGAAAAACCGGGCATTAGATTACTAACTTGAGGATGAAGATCACTGAGAAAGATACGGTATGAACAAAAAATTGAAGATTTTTTTGAAGAATTGAAGGATGGTTAGCGGTTGAGATAATATTCTCATTATTTCTATACACAGAGAATCATTCAACATGGAATGATCTTTATCATTCTAAGGCTAGGCGTACACCGGTTAGTCAAGACAAGACAAGACAAGACGAGATTAGTCACGTTTAGTCACAGTACTTCACATAGCTGCTTATGAAGCAACACACATCGATTAGTCATTGCATCGGTGTGTGCTGCTTCATAAGCAACTATGTGAATTACTGTGACTAAACGTGACTAATCTCGTCTTGTCTTGTCTTGACTAACCGGTGTACGCCTAGCCTGAGACTTACATCCGTGAAATTATTGTCCTGTATCTTTCAACCTTGAACTGATAATCCTATCATAACTTTTATCATTGTAGATGATACAGAAACATTTCAAATGATACAAATTATCGTGAAGATACAGAACTATTCTGTAGTCAGTGTATGTAAACAAGGTTGTTATTTTCGAAAGATGAGTTGGGCCTCGTCCATTTCATGAATCCCTTTGCTGAAAGCACACCGTTTATTTCGCCGTTCCTACCTTAATCTCCATAAATTTTCGGTTGAAAAATGTTGATAGCTGGAGCCGAGATAACGTGTGCAGCAGAGAGCTCTCAATATATGGGGCGAAAATGAAAAATCGTTCGAGTAAAACAAAAGTGCTTGGAAAAAAACGGGGAAAATAGAGCTTTCAATGGAAGCTTTCATCGGTCTACACTATGGCGGAGACAAGAGTTATTCATAAACATGTAAATTACATGCTGGAAACGTAATGGATATTGGTAATTGAATCACACAATAGGATGCCTGTGGCTTGTTGACCTATTTCTGATCTCTCCACATCACATACACACATCTCTCCTCAACTTCGTTATTCGTAAGTACTCTAACTAAGAGTAACATTGTTGAACCCTGTTTTGATAAATACAGTACTGTATTTAGGATAAATCAAGGAATTTTCTAAGAGCTATAGAACGTGATAGTTTTATTACCATGAGTAATATTGTTGAACCCTGTTTTAACAAATACAGTAATATTATTATGGTAATGTATTTAGTTTAAATTGAGGAATTTTCTAACAGCTATAGAAAGTACTATAACCATAGTATAACCATGGGCAATATTGTTGGAACCTATTTTGACAAATATGGTACTATTGTATTTAGTTTAAATTGAGGAATGTTGTAACAGCTATAGAAAGGAATAGTTCTATCCCCATGGATGATTTTGTTCAGCCTATTTTTGACAAGAAGTATGGTACTGTATTCTATATAGTACTATCAGCATTGGTGGAATTGTTGAGTCCTGTTAAGACAAATACAGTATGGTACTGTATTTAGTTTAGATCAAAGAATTTTCTAACAGATCTCCTTATTGTGTTATGTAGTTGTGAAGGGTACAATAATTTCACTTATGTAGTAACGTAATTAGCGTGCATTACATACTCTTTGAAATTGTGGGAAAATGCAGTTACCGTACCTATGTTTTCATGTACTTCACTTCTTTCTCATTGATAAGGTAGTGAATATGGGTTAAATAATTAACCCATAATAGTTCTTAGTTCTTAATACTGTTAATATGTTTTTTTATACTTTTAAACAATTTGACAAGGGTTAACGTGCACCTATGTTTTTTGTAGGTACTTCATTCTTTTTATAACCAATAAGGTAGTGAATGTAGCCTAATTCAATTTTCTTCACTAGAGGTCAATAATATTGCATGAACTTCTGGCGCCGCGCCACCGCACTACTTCATTTCACAAGCTAGACACCTTTTGCAAGCCGCGGGAACACACACAGGCTAACTCAATAGAGTGAGATTGAGTTAAACGAGCAGGTCTGTTAATAGATAGGACGGAGCGGGCGAAGTGAACGTTCGGGCGTTTGTTGTGAATCGCTTTACTCTGCGGATGTAATTCGCTCAGTTCAGCACTGACCCTATCAATTACCTAGCACCACCAACAAGAGCATCTGCATCATCATCATCATTATCATCACCTCCACCACCTCCTCCTCCTTCCACTCCTCCTTTTCCTCCTCCTCCTCAACCTCTTACTTCTTCCCTCTTCTCCTTCTCCTTCTCCTTCTTCTCCTCTTTCTTATTCTCCTCCTCCTCCTCCTCTCTTCCTCCTCCTCCTCTTCCTCCTCCTCCTCCTCCTCCTCCTCCTCCTCCTCCTCCTCCTCCTCCTCCTCCTCCTCCTCCTCCTCCTCCTCCTCTCCTCCTCTCCTCCTTCTCCTCTTCTTCTCCTCCTCCTCTTTTTCCTTCTCCTTCTTTTCCTCCTTTCTTCCTTTATTTCCTCCTCTTCCTCCTCCTCCTTCCTCCTCCCCCTCCGCCTCCTCCTCCTTCTTCTCTCCCTTATCCTTTTTCCTCTTCTCTTTCTCCTCCTCCTTCTTCTTCTTCTTCTTCTTCCTCTTCCTCCTCCTACTCCTCCTTTTCCTCATCCTCTTCCTCCTCTTCCTCCTCCTTCTCCTTCTCTTCCTCTCCTTCCTCTTCCTCCTCTTCCTCCTCCTCTTCCTCCTCCTTCTCCTCTCCTCCTCCTCCTTCATCTTCTCCTCCTCTTCCTCCTTCTCCTCTTCTCCTCCTCCTCCTTCTCCTCCTCCTCCTCCTCCTCCTTTTCCTCTCCTCCCTCCTTCCTCCTCCTCCTCCTCCTCTTCTCCTTCTTCTCCTCGTTCTCTTCCTCATCTATCTAGTGCGTATGTTGCTTCTCTGCCCTCTCCTACTTCTTCTTTTCTTCTTCTTCTTCTTCTTCTTCTTCTTCTTCTTCTTCTTCTTCTTCCTCCTCCTCCTTTCTCCTCCTCCTCCTTCTCCTCCTCCTCCTCCTCCTCCTCCTCCTCCTCCTCCTCCTCCTCCCTCCTCCTCCTACTCCTCCTCCTTCTCCTCCTCATCTATCTAGTACGTACGTTGCCGATAATTTCACAAAGCCATTTGCGTGCATAATATATATCCTTTTCTCTTCCATTTCCCGTTTCACTATTTGCTGTGCTCAGCCAATCATCCAGCCAATGGCGAGCGTTCGCGCTCTCTCATCAGATAAGAAAACCGATGATTGGTTCCTGTTGCCCGCTTCTATATCAATAAGTTATTTTAACCAATGGCGTGTTCTCAACTCAACGCTGTGTAATTTATGGAAATGGTCAGCTTAGTACATATTATGTTGGATTCGTTCTCACTAAAAAAATATATATATTATAGGCTATTTGTGATTATTAAATTGGATAACAATTTTTCTTCTATGATTGTGATTGCCGTTTGGATAAAGTATAGCAGATTTTTTTAAATAGTTGGAGAAATTAACACTAAGTTGCAATGTAATCGTGGTATTTAACAATGTATTCCCATTAATGCTGGAACGTTAAGGGCATAAACCTCCTGCTGTTGATGGAAGATAATTTGATTTTTGAAATTCTTGCCAGTAAAGAACAGGAAATGAGAGATTTTGAGGCGTAAGCCTCGTGGATTATTAAGGGAGCTTTGTGCTCATTTTCTCTCTGAAAACGTGAGAAATTCAGAGCGATTTCCTCATTTAATTTGTTTTTAATCTTCCATTATAAGCTTCTCGACTGTATTTCAAGGACTTGTCTCGCGCAGACTGACAATTCAAAGTATGGTCCACTGGTTTCCTTCTGAATTCATTTCCAGGGATGTTAATGGTACTGCTGGAGTCTCAAAAGAAACTGATGAGCTGAACAGCTCTAATGTCCTGATCATTAGAATAATTTATTAAGTAATGTGACTTCTAATCCCAGTTGAATACTATTTGGTTCACTAGTAAAATCACCATATTGTTTCTAAATTATTGAAGCTGAATTTATGAATGTTCCACATTAAAGTAGATGTGAGTATCGGCTTCTAACCTCAAAAAGTTGCTCGGCTGTGGACAACTCGTAATGATAACACAAATCTGAATTGTAGTAAATATTTGTTTATATTGTTGAAATTGAAATTGAAAATTGAAAAATTATACAGTACATGATAAAGATTAAACATGAGTCTGTGAATTATATGAGTATTATTTTGAATTATATTAAAATTTATTCCAAATTTTACGTCAATTTATGTTTGAAATCGTATAAAAATCAATATGGGTACCTTATTTTTCGCTCCATTTTCTGAATAAGTTATTCATATGACTAAGGAACTTTCGTAATAATTATAGTTGATACAATGTAGGAAAATTAGCAGGCCGAGTACAGAAACCCTATCTCAAAAAGTAGAATCCCGGTGAAATGCAATAAAATAGAAAAAACTTTTTGAAATTTTCAAACTATAAAATAAACGTTATAACTATTGGAAGATTCCACAACATCAATATTTATTCCACAAATTTTATCAGGAATTTAAAAAAATGTGATTCACAAATTCAAAATGAAAAATGTAAGATTTGTTAATCAATTTTCGAGTACAAAGTGTAACTTGACTTTAATTTCAAACAACACGAATAGTCCCATATTTAAACCTCAATTTCAACCAATGAATACGTCCCGGAATACATGCGTGAATTATTTATTAGTAGGCCCATTCATGAAACGGAATATTCTATATGGCTTAGGCCACGCGTTAGCTAATCAATTATTCACAATGAACTTTTTTTTGAGCATGCATGAATTCGTGATCACTGTAGGAGGGTGTTTAACGAGTGGATAATACATTGTTATATCTCATACCAAGCTGATGAAAAAGTGGATAATAACTCTGTGTAATGGAATTTAATACTTGATGAAAGGCAGTCTCGTCAATAAAAATGGGATGAGAGAAAAAAGTCTTTCCAGCTCAGGACAAGCGAATGACTTTGAAGTAGGTAGTACATAAATGGAGGATAATGCCCTTGTGATTTTGTATGTGAACAGGAGGCAGAGAGAATGTTTAGGGGTGAAAGTGAGTGAGTGAGAGAGTGAATGAGTGAGAAAGAGCGTGGATGAAAGTCAGTTGTCAGCTAAAAGGTTGTGAGATAGCGAGAGAGAATCTTCCACTCAATCACCATCGTATGAGTAGCTCCCAATTTTAATTAATATTTTGACGTGCATGGAAATATTTATGTAAAGACTTGAGAAGAGCGACCAGGTGTAAATGAGTTGTCATGGTTACAATGGAGAGATCCCGGTCGTATCCATGGTTACCGGCTATGCTATGACTGAGCTTTGAACGGATGTTGTTTTTGTATAGTAAAAACAAGCGATTGTAATTGTAAAAAAGCATTAGCAATTACCAATTACCAAAGCATTACCAATTAGAAATTTTAAAAACCATCAAATTTATCGTCAAATTTCATACAATAAAATACCCTTGAACCAACAGCTGATTGAGTAAGCTACATACACACAATACATTCATATAATGATTTGCTGCGTTATAAGGCTAGGCGTACACCGGTTAGTCAAGACAAGACAAGACGAGATTAGTCACGTTTAGTCACAGTAATTCACATAGTTGCTTATGAAGCAGGACACACCGATGCAATGACTAATCGGTGTGTGTTGCTTCATAAGCTACTATGTGAAGTACTGTGACTAAATGTGACTAATCTCGTCTTGTCTTGTCTTGACTAACCGGTGTACGCCTGGCCTAATGGTTTGCTGGGTTATAAAAGTCCATGTCCAGTGTATGTTTACCTTACTTAAACAGATGTTAGTTCAATATAATTTTATTAGAAAGAATTGGATAAAGGCTAATCCTGTAGTCTTAATACAGCTTTAGTTGTAGCAGAGACAATTAGAACTACAATAGACTGGCCACGTGAGGTTCTTTCATTTCCACAAAGAGTGCGTGACCTCCGCATCCAACTAGATTGTGTGATTGTGCGTGTGGAAGTAGACTACTACATCCAGGCTACTACGAGCAATGTTGCCGTACTGACACTCACTACTCACTCACAACTCACATTCCTCTGCTCTATCATATTGATACAGAAAGGAGGGAATTCTCTTAATTATCTCTGGCCTTCAAACAACTTCATTCATTCATAGACTCATCGTGTCTACAAATAATGGAAAGGAATGTTTGGGATATTGTCTGTAGTAGGCAGAGAGAATTCTATGAATTCAAGAGAATAGAAGTAAAAAAAAAAGAACAGGCAACATTATGTAGACACAGTCATGTCTGTGGTACATGTAAAAAATGAATCGGTGCTATTGTATAAATAAATTATTTATTCTAACATTGAATTTATGATTTATTTAGATTTTGATGCTAGACATGGTTCTATTACTATTGGATTGATTAGAAATTCATCTCGATAAAATCAAATGAATCAATCTTCTTGATCAATCAATCTTGAATCAATCTTCTAATTAATCAATATTACTTTATATTTATACTTCATATTACATAGTTTATTTTATACTTTTGTTTAAATTATATTAGTCTTACATTGTAATGTCATAACAAATTAATTGAACAAAATCGTTTACAAGGCTAGCTCTTACTTATATTTTTATCAGTTGTTCAACTCAAGAGTTATTAGAAATTTGGTAAATTCAATCTATGCTTCAATTTGCAAGCTTCTTTTTCTGTAATTCAATGTTATCAGATTCTTGATAACGCTTGCGAACCTTCAACAGCTGTATCATCCATTACAATTACTGCATAGTAATTAGAAATATTAACTGAAGTAGTATAAGATTAGAATTGATTTTATCATGATATTTATGTACAATATAGGCTAATGTAATGCTTGACTATCCATTTCAATTAAGTTATGTGAGTAACAATGATGATGATAATTAAAAAAGTTTAAATGAAAATTAAATGAGTTTGTTGTCTTTAACATATATCTAGTCTGGGACATAACAACGGCCCTCATGTATTGGGTGATGACTGGATTGCTAGTTTTTACCAATTTTATTAGGGAAGATATAGATATTAGATTAGGGAAGATCTGAGATATAATTCGCCTCAGATATTATATTTACTCATACTGCCTATGGAAAGTGGTATGAAATTAAAGTTGTTAATATTATTTTTCATCAAAGCACAGCTAAACTCTTACTCCAATTAGAAATCAATTGGAAGCAATTGGAAATCAAGTTAAGAATATCAAGGGTTCTTACACAAGTTAATAAATCAAGTTACTGTTGAAAATTGGAAGAATATTATCAATTTAGCTACAAACTCTTTGTGGCCAATTGCACGAGTTTTAGATTTTATTTCATCAGATTTAAATCACTGGTTTGAACAATAATAGTCAACTAGGACATCCTCCTCCTCCTTCATCTACATCTTTTCAATCTCTCTTCTCCATCTTAAACTTGTTCATGTTCTCCTTCTTCTTCTTCTTCTTCTTCTTCTTCTTCTTCTTCTTCTTCTTCTTCCTTCTTCTTCTTCTTCTTCTTCTTCTTCTTCTTCTTCTTCTTCTTCTTCTTCTTCTTCTTCTTCTTCTTCTTCTTCTTCTTCTTCTTCTTCTTCTTCTTCTTCTTCTTCTTCTTCTTCTTCTTCTTCTTCTTCTTCTTCTTCTTCTTCTTCTTCTTCTTTTCCTTTCTCTTTTCCCTTTCTTCTTCTTTTTCTCTTTCCCTTTTTCTTTTTCTTCTTTCTCTTTTTTTTCTTCTTTTTCTTCTGTTTCTTCTTCTTCCTTTTATTCTTCGTCTTCTTCCCTCTTCTCCTCTTTATCTTATTCTCTCTCTCTCTCTCTTCCTCTTTATCTTATTCTCTCTCTCTTCTCTTCCTCTTTATCTTATTCTCTCTCTCTCTCTCATCTGTGTGATGCCATAATAATTTTACTTTCTTTTGTTTTCAGGGTTTTTTTTCTTTTATTCTAAATTGTGAAATAATTGTGACTACTCTTTTACATTTATTTTTCTTTCTTTATACATTGCAAATAAAGTTATTATTATTGTTTTAATACTGTGGGTTGGTGGAAGAGGGGCTTGTATGCCTCAACTTCGCCCACAGCACTTTTTGTAATGTGAAAGTGAAAAATAAAGTCATTTATCTATCTATCTATCTCTCTCTTCCCTTCCCTATTAAGCCCGGTCTAGACGCAACGATAAGTTTGTCAAACTTATCGTTCAAACTTATTAGGATTATTTTAAATTGTCATAAAACAGCTGATTTAACGTCAGTAAACAAGCTTACATCAATCAGCTGTTTTCTGACAATTAAAATAATCCGCTTATATAGCAGGATCCATTCAACTTGTCAGAAGTTTGACAAACTTATCGTAGCGTCTAGACCGGGCTTTACTCTCCAACGCTTCCTCCATATTTCTCTTCTTCTCCCTGCACAAATGCCCTTACCGGTGCAATGAACAATGAAAAATAATTTTTTGTTTCAAAACAGCTGATCATCAAATCATAAGTTGAAATCAATGTGAAATTTACGGCTCACTTATCCCTATGTTGAAGCAATGGCAAAAATTGAAACTTTGATCGCTCATTTCTCATCTCCACGATGAATTTTTTCAAAAATTAATGAAGACCTTATCAAACATCTACTCAATGATATCTTTCAAATGAGATGTAGACGAACATATTCGGTTGAGAAACCACAGAGGAGTTCTGTTTACAAAAAAACATGCTCGCCTATTAATAATATACAGGGTGTTTCAGAACTCCCTACCAATACTCTAGGGCATTGTTCCTGGTCAAAAACCATATCTAAATATCATATTCAAATTGTCCAAAAGTCCTTAGTCACTCACACAGCTGCCATTTTGTTTTTTCACTTATTATTTTTTATCTCAATAATGGTGGAACATATGGAATTGAAACTTTGCACCAACATTCATGACAACTAGTCAAAGCTACAAAAAAATTATGGCAATTTTTCAAATCCATAAAACAAAATGGCGGTCATTTAAAATTTTGTTTCTTGAATAACTCGAAAACCGATGATAATACGAAAATTTTACAAGAATAATTTTTTTTAGTAAATTTAATTACGAATCGATTAAATCCTTATTTGTAAAGATTGGACCAATATTGACTGAGATATGGCAGCTTTAGTGACAAAATGGTGGCCTTTTAAAATTTTGTTTCTTGAATAACTCGAAAACCGTTGAAATACGACAAATTGAAACTTTGCACCAACATTCATGACAACTAGACAAAGCTACAAAAAAATTATGGCAATTTTTCAAATCCATAAAACAAAATGGCGGTCATTTAAAACTTTGTTTCTTGAATAACTAGAAAACCGATGATAAAACGAAAATTTTACAAGAATAATTTTCTTAGTAAATTTAATTACAAATCGATTAAAACCTTATTTGTAAAGATTGGACCAATATTGACTGAGATATGGCAGCTTTAGTGACAAAATGGTGGCCTTTTAAAATTTTGTTTCTTGAATAACTCGAAAACCGTTGATAATACGAAAATTTTACAGGAATAACTTTTTTTAGTAAATTTAATTACAAATCGATTAAAATCTTATTTGTTAAGATTGGATCAATATTTACTGAGATATGGCAGCTTTAGTGATAGGTGAGCGCTGGAGGTTACTTGCACCCATTTTTACTGTCTTTAAAATTCACACAAAATAATCTAAAATCGCTTTAAAATAACATGCAAAGCAGACGGAGACTGTTGCATTTTTGTAACAGACTTTATCCGCAAGCCCAGGATGCACTGCAACCAGCCTCCAGCGCTCACCTATCACTAAAGCTGCCATATCTCAGTCAATATTGGTCCAATCTTGACAAATAAGGTTTTAAAGTTATTCTTCTAAAATTTTCGTCATGTCAACGGTTTTCGAGTTATTCAAGAAACAAAATTTTAAATGGCCGCCATTTTGTTTTATGGATTTGAAAAATTGTCGTAATTTTTTTGTAGCTTTGTCTAGTTGTCATAAATGTTGGTGCAAAGTTTCAATTCCATATGTTTCACCATTATTGAGATAAAAAATAATGAGTGAAAAAACAAAATGGCAGCTGTGTGAGTGACTAAGGACTTTTGGACAATTTGAATATGATATTTAGATATGGTTTTTGACCAGGAACAATGCCCTAGAGTATTGGTAGGGAGTTCTGAAACACCCTAGATTTAAAATCGAAATATGGTATGAACACAGTGTAATAAACATTATTTAATAGACTGTGGTATGAACATGACGAAAAACATTTTCATCTTTGAGAATTCATAAATATTATGATGGTTTCTTAGAGATTGTCACAGCCATCTTACAATAAAGAAGCTACAGGTACATTCATAGATATAATCAGTTGCCTTCGAATTATTTGTCTTCAACTTTTATTAAGAGCTTTATTAAAAGAAAATTATCATACTTCTATACTTCTAAAAAATTATGCTGAAGTTATAGATGTTTGGCAGAGGAATATTTTTGACAACGCAGTAATAATGTTGTAATACTGTATGTATATTTTTGTTTTAATTTTGAGCTTCAATGCTAAGAATATGGCAGCTTGTAATTTTTTCATGGAGTTGTAGATAGAATATTATTTCTAGGTGTGGGAAATTTTATTGGGTGAAGCTGTGCCCTGTCATAATTCGGAAATTCGGACTCAGCATCCCTATATATAAATAAAACTGATGAGAGTGCATAATATTTTACAATTTCATGGAAAACACACATATACGGGCACTAGTTGGGCTGTTATATTATGTAGCGAGGAGCAAGGAAGCAAAGTATACTGATACAGTACTATTGAATAGGCGACTCTTTCGATGCAAGCAGGCAGGAGATTGCAAACTCTCTTCTCTTGTCTTGTAGCGGAATTGCTCCCTCACTCACTTACTCTCTCACTCCGAGGCTCCGAGCGCTCTCTGTCACACTGTGCGCGATGAATATTGGCAACGCTGTTCGACAAATCGACGGTAGCGCTAGAGTTTAGAGCGGTGTGCGTGATCCCTAAATAGCGCTCCATAGCGGTGTGCGTGGGAAGCTCAAAAAATCGCACCGCCGTAGACTGTCTATTAGTATCCACTTGTCTCTGGTTGTAGAGAGAGTTATTGAGGTTTCAATTAATTAGAAAGTCGACGAAGTTGATGATAGTCGAGTTATAAATGCATGTATAATGAAGCCATGTTGATATTGTTTAAAGTCTAAAGTATGAATCCTTATACTCTTAGAAAATGGTATACAATTTACCACAGGTATAGCAGGAGCCAATTAACTTGTCATAAATCAGCTGATCCAGAAATAATTAAACAGTGATTTCGACACAATAATCAAAAGGCTTGAAAGTCTTAAAAACCTTTAAAGTCTTTAAAAGACCTTTTTAAAGAAGACCTTTCAAAGAATAACTTTTTAAAAGACCTTTTCAAGGGTTGGGGGTCTTCGGTGGATTGAACATTGGGTGGACAAGCGAAAACAGCCAAGTCGGACTTTCGCTGGATTTTTCTTGAATGGTCACGGCGGGTTGGGGGTCTTCGGTGGATTGAACATTGGGTGTAGAAGCGAGCGCAGCCAAGTCGGACTTTCGCTGGATTTTTCTGGAATGGTCACTGGCTACAACGTGTTTTCGGTGGAGTTCCCCCGCTTACCACCCACTCATAGCCGACCAGACCTTGTCGAAGTTGACCGACGAAGAAGCCGGCAAATTATGAAGTGGGTGAAAAAAGTGGGCCAGAAATGAAGTTCATGAAACAATTATTAAGTTAATCAACTGCGTCTCATAAGCATTGTAAAGTACAGGCTGAGGTGACGGATCTGCAATTGTAATACTTTATTTATTCCATGTAATTTTGTCCGTCCTATTAGCTACAATGGCTTGAAAAAAGTACAACTTGATGAACGAACTCTCGTTATATTCAAATTCAACCTTCAAACTGTTGACATAATTGTTGTAATCCCTAAATATTTTAGTTTTATGTTCAGTGAAATTTTCAATTTCAAAGTCAGTGGTTTCAAAAATTTTCAAAAATATTTTCAATAAATCATTCATATTTTTCATAGCTGCTTAGAGCAAGCTATATGGAAAACAAGTTAAATGTACCACAACTCAGTTGTCATTGACAGGTAGCGTAAATAAGTATTGATTCATCTCAGTTATCAATTATCAATTCATAGATATTAGTTTGTGATACGCTTTGTTCAAAATTCAAATACATTGATATTCGATTCTGAAAATAATATTAGCATAGAATATATTTGAAAAATATATTTGTAGGTCAGCCTTGAATCTTCCAAATCCCCCACTGTTTTCAAAACATCAAAGATGTGTTCAAATTTCTTCAAACTTTGAAAAAAAATTAACAGAAAGATTCGTACATAACATAAATAATAATAATATATAATGCTATATATAATGCTATAAGATGAAAAGCTGAACATCTGTATCCTCAGTTTAGCCACTTTGTTATTCTTCAGGTTATTCTACAATTACATTCTTCTCAGAAATTGACATTAGCAAGAACTCTGAAAAATGTTATCGCCGACTATAATAGTTTCTGGTGACAGGTGTATTGTAGAGGTGTATATTAATAGCTCATTCGTTCAAAAAGAATTTTGCTACCTGACATCTGCAGACTACATTTAATGAATCCTAGAAGAGGAAATGACTCTCGTCCATATCAGGTAGAATCCCAAAATACATTGAAATTCCAACCCTCCAACCTATCCCGCGAATAGAGAGAGATTCAGATTTATTACTTTATTCATGTAGATAACAAATATGACGCCTTAAATTCTAGATTATAATAGTAGATTTATACAAATAATTATTCGTCGAATGTACATAAGTTTATAAATTATGCAATGTGAAGATGTAAAGGAAAAAGATACTGATGTTATACTAATTGTGAGTTATCTACATGAAAAGGCGAAGATTGGACATAATTATTATGTATGTCCATTCTTGGAAAAAGAGATTTACAGAGAAATCCTTTTCATCAACACTTGACCTTAGTAGAATAAAATATAAATTTTACATATTTTGACTGGAATAAAAGATTTAAATTAGCCTTAAGACTAGAGAAGTACTAATGAAACAATAAAAACGATGATATGAAATAAATAAAACAAGTAATTGAAAAAATAAATAATTTCAAATGGAAATCGAAGGAATAGCTGAAAAAAATAATTAATCATTAATTGATTGTGATAGAAGATGACATGTCTGATGGTAATGATATTATGATGACAATGAGTGGTCAAAATAATGTTACAATATGATAGTAATAGAAAAACTCTACATTCGTCAATATTGACTTAAAAATAATGCCGATAGGGAAACATGATACAATACAGTATATAAACATTATGGACGTTAATTAAGATTAGAATTGGACATTATTCTAGAGATAATTTGGAGTTGGATACTAGTGAATACCTAAAATAATAATGATTTGAATTATGAGTAAATTACAATGAGTATGAGGTGAAAGATGACTGTCATGCAGTGCTTTAGGGTTGGTCAGGCTCAGTAATCTTATCAAGATGATATTTTCCCAATTTTAGAATGAAGCTCGCTCGACTTAGAGAGAGAGAGAGCGAGAAAGAGAGAGAGTGAGAAAGTGTAATATGAAAGTATAATAAGTAAGTTATACAAATAATTATTCGACAAATGTTTATAATCTTATAAATTTCTCCCTCCAGTTTTATCATTCTGATGTGCTGGAATGTATTTTCTCAATAAGTTTAATTTTTTTTTTGTTTCTTAATATTATTTTGTATAATTATTGTGTATGTTTATTATTTTGTTGCTTTTCTAAAATGTATGAGTATTTTTGTATTGAGAATAAAAATTCAATTCAAATTATTCAATGAAAAGATGTAAAGCAGTAAAGCAGAAAGATACTGATGATCTTGATCTGATGATACTGATAATTTTGATTTATCTAGATGAAATGGCGAAGTATGTCAATTACAAAGATATCCTTTTCATCAACACTTGACCTTGGTAGAATAAAATATAGAATTTACAATTTTTTTTTAGATAAAAAAATTTATCTTGTCTGAACTAAAAAATTATGGAGCCTTAAAAGACAAAATAAGTACTAATAAAACAATAAAAACAAATATATTAAATAAAAAAACTTAATGTAAATCGGAGGAATAGCTGAAAACAGATGTTATTTAGAATAAGGGGAGTGAATAGAATAATTATTATACGGTAGTATTGATTGTTAATGTTTAGACATGTGTAATGGTAAGGATATCATGATGTCGATAAGTTGTTGATATTATAATAATGTACTATTAATAGAAAAATTCTACATTTGTCGAATTAGTTATACAATATCGAATTAAACAATTAATTAAATAGTATCTAATAATTATTGTACAAATCATGAAAGACTTAAGCAAATTATTTGTTTACAAGTATATAAGATTTGATATAGCCTTCTAACAATTATATGATTACTCTGTATGTACATGAAAAGGCGAAGTTTGAACATATAAATGTCCATTCTTGGAGAAGGATATACCAGTACACCTTCCCATAATCACTCAACCGTAAGAGAGTAAGGCGAGCAATCTGCACATGTGCAGATTTCATTGTATTGAAAAATTCCTGGTGAGACGTCCTTCCATGGCAAAACAATAAACCATGTCTGTGTATTTTCCATCGTTACAATCCACCAGTTTATCATTATAACAATATACCTATGAGGAAGATAAATGACCGTTTTGCGCTGACTCAATTATTGGGAAGCCTAAATACCATAACAACCTCATTATAACATAATTATACATGAACATTATAACTTATAACAACCTCAAGATAACTTTTTTCACATAAAAGCAATTCGGCGGAGAGGAGACCTTGTGCAATATGTATCTTATTCACTGAGTACATAGAGGACATGGATAACGGAAGTGCCCAAAACCGAATTTTGTTGCCATCATTCAGAATAAGAATGGAGATTTAACATAAGAAAGGATAGGGCTATAAGTGCCAGATAAGTACCGTTACGCTCACAATACAGTCGACCCATGCAAATTTCGTAAATGACACAGGTGCACAGGTACACTGCTAAAATCACCTAGATACAAAGTATAAAACCTCCAGAATACAAATTTTCTGTGATTTGGGCTAGGACTGATTAACCTCTATATATAAATAGAATATTCCTAGGTTCCTAGCTCAGAACCTCTACAAGACTAACGCAATCTCGAATTTTTCATGTTCTTGACCTCTGTAGGACGATATACTCTCGAATTCTATAGTTTTCAAAACTAAAATTGATCAGACTCATGTCTCGACATTCGACATGAAAACACAGCAGAATGCACCATATTCTTAAGTAATTTAATGCAGAACATTATATCTTTAAATAATTACAGTATGATCCAGGATGATAAAAACATAATATATAGAGACTCTCCAATCAATCAAAATGTATCCCAAATTTTCTATAAGTAACCTCATTTAACTTGGACGAAAATTCCTATCTATCGAATAAGCCTAATCAATCACTTATAATTTTCGGGTTCTATGTCAAAGTTTACATGCAAAGATAATATAGAACATGGATATATATGGAACATAGTTACATGGATAAGATAATAAAGAATGAAGTTATTCTATTTTCAATTTTATCATATCATACATAGAAGAAAGTACGTACTGATCACTTGCGTTGATAATGCTAATAAAAGTGAAGAACTATAGTTGAATCACTACAAAGTGTGTTCTAGATCTGGATAGATTATTCTAATGAAAATCTCCGCGGGTGTGCCTCAAACACCCTTTCATAGCAATAATAAATTATTAAGCGAAGAAATTTTCTACTATTACAATCATAACAGGGATATAATATAAAATTTAGCCAGAACCGTGAGAGCCATGTAGAAACATTCAACTAAAGTTTATTTATTAAAATTTGAAAATACTCTCAAAAGCCTAAAAATAGGATACTTAACATTTGCATTGTAGTTGTGACAAGTAGCAAGAGCAAGTGGTGAAATTTTAAATGCCGTATTTCTTATGATTGCTCATTGTGCTAATGAGTTTACTCAACCCTGTTGAGAACTCACAATACCATAGATGAATCAAATCAAGCTAATTTCTAAAAATTGAAATTCTTCATAGAAATGTCGATTAAATTTCAAAGTAGCATTATTATTAAGAGTGTGTGTAAGGAAAAATGTAAATCAATGAATCATGAGTAAATCAATGAATCAATCCGGTTGAAAACTCAGAATATATCATGGATTGAAATCGAATCAAGTTCATTATTTTAAGAAATTGAAGTCCTGGTTGAAAATGTAGATTAATCTACAATAAATACATAAATGTAATACATGAATGTAATTACATTTACAAGGAGCATGAGAAAGTGCGCGAGAAACAAATTAAAACATAACTGACACTTGAAACTGATAATCAGCACAGACGTCAAAGTTTGTCGACGTAAGAGACAGAAAACCATTTTTGTCGACGACCCACTAAGGCTACACATCAGCCGGCGAGCTACAGCCAAAACCGAACTTCGCTGGATTTTTGAGCGCCGTAGCTACAGGTCAACCCAAAGTTAAAAACACTGAATGTTCACTGAGAATGGAGAAATCCAGCGAATGTTCAGAACAGTGAAGTACCCGTTCCCCGGTTTTGTAAACGTGTTTTCGGTGTATTTCCCCCACAGGTAAACCCAAAGTTAAAAACACTGAATGTTCACTGAGAATCAGGAAATCCAGCGAATGTTCAGAACAGTGAAGTACCCGTTCCCCTTTTCAATAATCTGCGAGATTCAGCATTTATAGGTTAAGTATTGTGATATTGCTCTTTGAGACAGCTGATTTCTGACAAGTTGAATTGGATCCTGCTATATTCTCTTCAATATAGCAGGATCAATTTAACATGTCAGAAAACAGCTGTTTCGAAAATCAATATCACAATACTTTACCTACAAATGCTGAATCTCGCAGATTATTAAAAAGGTATTTTAAAAAGGTATTCTTTGAAAGGTCTTTTTCAAAAAGGTCTTCTAAAAACTTTGAAGGTCTTTAAGACTTTGGATCGTCAAAATCACTGTTTACTTATTGCCGAAACAGCTGTTTCCTGACAATTTAAATTAATCCTGCTGATACATGTATGGCCGGCCTTGCGATTGGTAATTGAATGACCTATCAAGGTGAACGACTGCTATTGGCTAAGACAAGCCACCCCATTTTATGAACCGCACACAATGGGAGTGGCTTGTCTCGGCCAATAGCAGTCGTTCAATTTGTTATGACGTCATTCAGCTACCAATCGTAACTCTCGCTTCATAGTTTCTATTCTGTTGCTCATTACTGTATCAGAGTTTGTTGATGATGTACCAATGGAAGCTGGTATCTCAATGTAATAATAAAACTGTGATTGATTCAACATTTAGTCTTTGTTATGGTAACGATCAAAATATTTTGTACGATCAATATTTGGTATTAATAGTCTTAAATTAACTAAGTAGAGACAGTATTTCATTATGAAACAATTCTACAACATTTCTGTTAATTTTTCTCATATTGAGTTTCAAGTTTTGGTATTAATATAACCACCCAAGTAGAAAAAGACATATTGTGTTATTATTTTATGATGAAACAATTCCACAACATTTCTGAAAGCAGTGTTCAATTTATCTCGCATTTTTTATGATATTGAGTTTCAATTATTTACGCTGCTTAATATTATCAAAGACGATAGGAAACTATTAGTATTATTTAGTAAAATAAGTATTCTAATTGTCTTTGATATTATCGAGAAATATTGTAATGAAAATTAAATTACAGCAAAACATCATCAAACAATAAACCATTACTGAAGTGGAGTGTTCCTCTTGGTGGTTTTGCTCTTTCAAAAACAACGTTGTTGAAGGAATTCAATAAGATTTGAAGCACAAAAGACAAGACAAGACAAGCGCTCATCTCTTACGGCTTGTTCGGGCTGGGACTGAGGCTGAGGTAGATACATTATTTGATGTGCTTTCCACGTTCGCCAGACTTTGTACTTTGTTATTGCCTCAATATTTTCTCCAGTGCAGCCAAACCCACGTCACACTCTCTCTGTCTGTCTGCCTGTCTCTATCTTTCTCTCTCTCTCTTTCTCTCTCTCATCTTGTCTTTCACAGTTCTTCTCTTTGCTTCGACTTACATTGAATGTTTATAGCACAGTATCTTCTGTTACTCCAGACTTTGTGCCTTTCTTATTCTTTGTATATATCTACTTTCCTCTCCCGTTTTACATTCTTATTTACTCTCAATACATGGAACGATTCCTTTGTGAGCTTATCAATGGAAATTGAGGAGCTTCGTATACCTTCGACGTTTTCTCAACGACATCCATTTTGAGAAAATTGTAACTAAACTTTCAAATAAACTTTCAAATTGATTTGAATGATTATTATATTCAGTAATATATACAAATATATACAATAATATAATACAAAGTAATTTACATAGTATGATTATTTTCCGATATTGAAATATTAAGAAAAAAGTTTCAGTAAACATGAGTAGTAAAATGCTTTACTAGAGGTCGCCATTTTTTCAAAAAGTTTTTCTCCAGAATAGTTTGACTAATTTTGTTGGAATTTGGCATGATCAAGGCCAAGATGAAGGTCTGCTGTAAATGAAGCAACGAAGCAACCTTTCTGACGAAATACTTCAAAATGGCAAGAATTTGAAATTTTCAAATTGAAATAACTCGAAAACTTGTTGTTGCCCGCCATTTTGAAATATTTCGTCAGATTTCAAAATGGCGGGCAACAACAAGTTTTCGAGTTATTTCAATTTGAAAATTTCAAATGCTCGCCATTTTGAAATATTTCGTCAGATAAGGTTGCTTCATTTTCTTTTTACAGCAGACATTTATCTTGGCCTTGATCATGCCAAATTCCAACATAATTAGTCAAACCATTCCGGAGAAAACGGAATAAAAAGTGAAAAAACAAAATGGCGCCTAGGAGGGGTATTAAGCATTTTAGGACCCATCCCATGTTTACTGGAACATTTTTCTTAATTTCAAAAAACGGCTCTCGAAGTTAGTCGGTCTATTTTAGAAACACTCTCTATATTATAATTCAGTAGGCTTCGTTTTCCATCGTATTCTAAGGCTAGGCGTACACCGGTTAGTCAAGACAAGACAATACGAGATTAGTCACGTTTAGTCACAGTAATTCACATAGTTGCTTATGAAGCAACACACACCGATAAGTCATTGCATCGGTGTGTGCTGCTTCATAAGCATCTATATGAATTACTGTGACTAAACGTGACTAATCTCGTCTTGTCTTGTCTTGACTAACCGGTGTACGCCTAGCCTTATTATTAATGACGACTGTCGTTTCACTCTGAGGTTAACCTGAACACGATTAACCTTTTAACCTCTACCTACACTAGGGAGTCAGCGCATCCCTTGCCCGAAAACATCACCATTGTGGTTGTTGATGCAAGTCCCTGTGGGTATTCCTGTCTCAAGAGAAACATGCAGCCTGTTACGGGTTTGTTTAGGGTTTGAGGGGTATAGGAATTGGTAAACAGTTAGTCAAGTTGAAGAGTAGTCGACTTTGCAGGGCGCGCCGCCCTTAGGGCTGCCTCTTCAAGACACGTCACACTGGGTCTTTAAACAAGGGCTGCGCTGCAGCTTCTCTCGTGTGGCCCTTAACTCACTAGATTACTGTCCGCCCCTCCCCGCGCCCCGGAAAACATCCCCCTCCACCCTTATCTGTGGCTAGAAAAAATACACGGTCCACTCTCACTCTCAGGGCAGGACAGGACAGGACACGGCCTCTTACCCGCAGGCTGCTCTGCCCTGCTCTGCTAAGCATCAAATCAGCAACGCTCATCTAAACTTTGAAACTTGCAAGAAGGATCTCTCTCCTTACCACTCCTCAGTCTGTGTTTTCCTCCTTTTTCCGCTTTTATCTTCTTCCCCTTTTTCTTCTTCTTCCCCTTTTTCATCTTCTTTCCCTTTTTCATCTTCTTCTTTTTCTTCTTCCCTATCTCTTTCTCCTCCTCCTCCTCCTCCTCCTTCTTCTTCTTCAACTTCTTCCTCTTCTTCGTCTTCTTCTTCTTCTTCGTCTTCATCTTCTTTTTCTTCTTCTCGTCTTCTTCTTTTCCTTCTTCTCCTCCTCTTTCCCCCCCTCCTCCTCCTCCTCCTCCTCCTCCTCCTCCTCCTCCTCCTCCTCCTCCTCCTCCTCCTCCTCTTCCTTCTCCTCCTTCACTTCTCCTCCTCTTCCTTTCTTCCTCCTCCTCCTCCTCCTCCTCCTCCTCCTCCTCCTCCTCCTCCTATTTCTCTGCCTCTTCCTTCTTCTTCCAATCCTCCTTTTTCTCTATTTCCTCCCCACCTACCTTTATGTCTCCGCATTTAACTCAGTTACCGGTCAGGCGTTTCTTTAATGGAGGTGCTTGTTGAAAATTTCACCGTTTTAAAAAGGCAGCCGCGATGCGATGTGACCCTGGCCCGGTCTAATGAGGTCTACTGATGAACTTCAACTACTCAGCAGCAGCAGAAGCGGCATTGCACAAAAGCGCTTCCCACTTCAAATTATCCGCCCGCAAATTACTTCAGAGACATCTTTTCCCAAATAGAACTTGTCCGTCCAAATATGCTCTCAACTTTTCTTAGCTTCATATTTTCATCTTGCTGAAGATACGAAGATACAATCTTATTCGTATGCATTATTTTCTATATTAATGTCATAACCAATGAAAATCTTCAAAACTGCTATGTATTACCTCATAACTACTTATTTTTTATTCATGATTGATTACGATGTCTAATAACTCCTTTCATTTTTGATAGTGAATGATGGTGGTTCGTTCGAAAGGGCCGATTTATTATTAAATTATTGTTACTTTCACATAACAGTACGCTATAATTGCGTATAAACCACTAGTATCCAGATTTGAGTTATGATTATCATCGTTTCTTTATTGTCAAGTTACTATTTGTGGTTAGAAACCGATATTTTCTTGTATAAGTTACTACCAATTGTTATACTTCCATATCAACTACTGTATTAGTGGAGGTTTCAAGGTACTGAAGATAGGTGGAATAATTGACTCAATACAAGAACGGTCATGATACTAAACGGTCATGATAAGAACGGCCCTAAAACTGTAAGTACATACAACTCTCATCATCATAATAAGCGGTTCAAGGCAATAAATTATTATCTAATTGAATTCAGCATTCGAAACGAGCAGGAACTGCAGGATCTTCATGGAACTGTCAATATCAATACGTTAACTGCGATCTACCGGTCAAAGATTGTACTACTTCCAAATATTCCCCTTCCACCAATCACAGGCCAGAGGCTTACACGCAGTGTAAACACGCCCCTTCAATCTCATTGGTTGAGAGACGCCATTTTGTAGGACGTGACAACTCCAATCAATGATGGCTGTTGTTGTTTTGTTTAGCAAGAAAAAGGAGTGTACTTCAACAAAGCTAGTCGTCTGTGATTGGTCAAACTTGTTTGAAGTGATTGCCATTCAAATTAGAAATTAGAATTAGAGGAAAGTCATTCCGTGATAAGTCTATGGATGTCATATGAATCGATATTAAACAGTAAACTCGGTAAACAGTATCTAAACTCGGTATTCTATAGTATAGCTTTTAGTAATATTTTATCTAATTAACATTTTATCAACTTAATATTTTATCAATTCGTTAACAGTTGTTTTGAACAGAACATTAAATATTCATTCGATTTCAAATTTAAATACATAATCAATTCTAAATTTTTTATTATTCAAGTTAGTTAAATCTTGAATACTGGAAAGCACAAAACTCCCATGAATATAATTTCGCAATTATAAGTGCTGATAAACTTGAAAGAATTCATTTTTATTTTCATGATCAATAATTCAAAATAATTATCAGAATAAGAAAGAAAATTCAGTCGTGACTAGTTACTCGAAAATCCAACTGAATTTACCCACCGTAAAATTACGCGTGTTTCGTTCATTAATGCTTGTAGATTTTTTGCTGGTGATGATGCCCACATAAGCTCTAGGCTTGTGCGTTTGTAATGGGATTTATTGTATCTACCATACAATATACAATATACCAGAATATTTACCCACCGTAAAATTACGCGTGTTTCGTTCATTAGTGCTTGTAGATTTTTTGCTGGTGATGATGCCCACATAAGCTCTAGGCTTGTGCGTTTGTAATGGGATTTATTGTATCTACCATACAATATACAATATACCAGAATATTTAACCAACCGTTAAATTACGCGTGTTTCGTTCATTAATGCTTGTAGATTTTTTGCTGGTGATGATGCCCACATAAGCTCTAGGCTTGTGCGTGTGTAATGGGATTCATTGTATCTACCATACAATATTGTCAATCATGTATTGTGGTACAGTAACCAATAAGGAAATTACTCGTTAACGCAGTATTCTCATCATAAATGAAGGGATGGACAAGCCTTAAATTAACACCTACCTAATATTAATTATTGCTCTGACTGTTTTAATACCAATGCCGAGTATTCGACATAGTATTTTACTGTATAATTACATTTCGCTCTACCTATCTTGATATATATAGATATATAACCCAGCGTACTGATTGAGCAATAAATTAATGATGAATAGAATGAATTGAAACAGAGATGCGATGTTCATTAAGAGAAGTGTTGCTAGCTGCTTTGAAACGAACACGACCGCAGCACATTTCGATTGCAATGGTTGATTCTTCACCACTGTGCGATTCGCTCACCACAGTGACGAGATCAATTGACTAGCGAAGCCTACCGTGAGGTGTTTGAATACGCCTCATTCATAGAATAGGAAACCGTAATGCGTTCCACGTTTAGTTTGCAGTGTGTAAAGCTGTGGTGCAACGACTTCATTAAAATACTTTATAATAAACACAACTATACTACACACAACTACAGGGTGTCCCAAAAAATACTGATGCCAGTACTACCACGGTATTCTACAAGTCAAAACAAACAGAAAATGTCGTTGGCAAAATGCTGATTTCTCCTTAGTTTACCTGTAATCCGCCATTTTGTGTTTTTAATATTTTTCATCATATCTCGTTAAAAAACAAGATTTTCTTATGAAATTTGGTAGGGCTATAATTAAAGGTGTGGTTCACAAAATACATATATCAATAAATTTCAATATCTGTTTTTTCCAAAATGGCAGCCGACTAAACTTTTCAATTCGATTTTACTGGAGAAGTAATGCTTTCTACGATAAAACGTAAAAATACAAAAATGTACAAGATTTTATTCTGAATAAAATGGTATATAATTGTAAAGAATCGGGTAAAAAATAACCGAGATATGGCTATTTGAAGATTACCACTTCTGTATTTCTTCAGCAGTGATACATGAGAATAAATTTATGAATGCAAAACATATGTTTGCCTATCTTGAGCGTTCTCAAATTTACTACTGTATCATATTTTCGCATTCATGAAATTCATCAATTGGTTGTTCCATCCAATAATAAATTGGGAACGTTCGAGTGACAAAGATAGGCAAACATATGTTTTGCATTCATAAATTTATTCTCATGTCTCACTGCTGAAGAAATGAAGAAACACAGAAGTTGTAATCTTCAAATAGCCATATCTCGGTTATTTATTATCCGATTCTTTACAATCATATACCATTTTATTCAGAATAAAATTCTCTACATTTTTGTATTTCTACGTTTTATCGTAAAAAGCAATATTTCTCCAGTAAAATCGAATTGAAAAGTTTAGTCGGTCGCCATTTTGGAAAAACAGATATTGAAATTTATTGATATATGTATTTTGTGAACCACACCTTTAATTATAGCCCTACCAAATTTCATAAGAAAATCTTGTTTTTTCAACGAGATATGATGAAAAATATTAAAAACACAAAATGGCGGATTACAGGTAAACTAAGGAGAAATCAGCATTTTGCCAACGACATTTTCTGTTTGTTTTGACTTGTAGAATACCGTGGTAGTACTGGCATCAGTATTTTTTGGGACACTCTGTATACTACACAACTTTATACTAAATACAACTCGAAAATACTTTCTCATCAATATTCTCAACAATTTTATTAAAGTACGGAAAATTAAAAAGTATTACTCTTATTCTTCTCAAATTTACTCTAATTCTAATTACAAACTCCAATTATATTTCTTATTACTCCAATTTTACAATTACGTGATTCTGTTTTTTATTGGTTTCATGTAGCCTATTTACTATCCTATTTTATGTAGCCTATTAGGTAGCCTAGATCCTTTTATAGCCTTCGTAGCCTTATATAGATCCTCAGTTAGCTGTTCTCATAACTGAGAGTATCTCAATTCACATGGTGGTTTAATCTTATAATAATCATAGTGATTATACTGACGATGTATTCCATTTGAAAATGATATCGTATATATTCAATGATATTTCTGAATAAAGTTGATTTTGATCAATTGATTAAAGTTCAATTTGATATAGCCTACGCTACTGCTCTCCACTTTTGTTTTGATTTAACAGAGATTGATATTATGGTGTAACAAATAACCAAAATCAGATTCCTGATATTACAATTAACTTTCGTGTTTGAGTGACCTTAAAAAGTATTTTGATCAGTATTAAAATTTTCAATTAAACGATATTCACGACAGTAAACTTTGAATTTCAAGTGAAGAAGAATCGCATACCAATACGCTAGACTTAAACTCTCTACTAAAGCTGCGCTGAACGACGATTGCAGATTATTCTATTTGAAATATTGTTCAACAGCAAATACGCAACATTGCAAGGTCAATTGCACCATTGTTACAAAAACTGGATACTTTAACCTACAAAATGGCTCCGCTTGGCGGTCACAGACAGCTTCACTCCATTGATACTATCCTACTGAAATCCATGCTTTTTTTTGCGCCACCTTGTAATTATCAAGGAAACAAAAAATAATTATTATTTTAATTTAGTTTAATTCATCCAATAACTCCTCTTTCCATCTTCTTATATTTCGTTGGGCTTATTGTAATTATATTGTATGTTTCCAAGTTATCTACCAAAATAATTGTAATTAGTATTCTATTTACATTGTTATCTACTATTCAAATTCAAATTCAAATTCAAATTGTTTTTATTGCATTCAAAAAAGTTACAAAAATACAAATTAATCACAATTTTGGAAACACTAGTAGACAATAATATACTTATCCTAGAATCAGTAGATTAATAAGACTGGCTTAGTTTTTTTTTATATGTATATATATTATTCACTAGCTTAGACAAGGATTATTTGCCTATTCAGGAGTACAAATTAAAAAAGCAATGTGAAAAATAAGTATAGATTATGCATCTCATCCACAAAGGCCAAAGCCTGTGTGTGGATGGGAGTCTGCTATAAATGAAAAAAGTAATATTAGTAAATACTTGAATGAAATAGAAAGGAAAAATAAACTTTAAAATGCATGAATTTGAAGAATTGATACTAATGTAGGGGTGTAGAGTTGATACAAATTTTTCTTTAGAGCTCAAAGTAGAGGAAAAAAAATCAAGAGAAATAAAACTACTTAACCCAAGACATGAATCAAAGGAAGATTAATGAAACATTATGTATCTTATTATTAGGAATAAATATTATTAGGCCTAATATACATATTTTCTGTAAATAAATAATGACTAAACTATAATTATGTGACAGACGTTCGGCATACAACTGAATCATAATAATAACATTATTGATAAATAGAATGAATTATGGATTCAATATGCTCCCTACCAATCACTCTCAGCCACATTTTAACATTTTTCTTATAAATATGAATCGAACAGTCATCAACATTTCTAAGTATTGGAGGAATATTTCTGAACAGAATGTGAGCAATGTAGTGGGTGTTTGTTGTTGAGTGTGTTCTCATGAGTCTCGGAATTTGTATGCCCAAAGAATTTGCTGAGCGTGTTGATCGATCATGTGTTACTTTTTTGAACATATTGTTGCTGTTTCCGTGCATGTAGAGAAGTAGGCTCCTAACAAACAGTTGTCTGATGTCTAGAACATCAAACTCATCATATACTTCATTAGTCGGAGCACGAATAGGTTTATTCAAGGCTGTTTTTATAATCTGTTTTTGTGTGATAATCAAAGGGCTGAGAATTGTTTTATAAGCTCCTCCATAAGCCAAAATACCGGACATTATAACAGATTGAACGTATGAAAAATAGATACATCTCATTTCATCTTTAGTTAAGATTTGACGTAGATTTAGAAAAATGTAGATAGATTTGCGTATCTTATTTTTTAATTGTATTATATGATCTGACCATTTTAATTTGTCATCAACTATTACACCTAAATATTTATATGAACTAACCCTCTCAATGGACTCACATTGACATTGCACATTATTTGGATTTGAACAAGAATGTAATATTATTGAATCTATAGATGGCTCCTGAATTTTTCTTAATGATATTTCAATGAATTTGGATTTTCCTATATTTAAAGTTAAGATATTTTGGTTAAACCATGCTTTTAGTAGGTGGAGATCACGGGATGCTTTCTGGTACATTTCCTCTCTATTTTTACCAGTGACATGCAGAGCTGTGTCATCAGCAAATAAAATAGGTTTCCTGTGAGAGGTAGTTTTGCTAAGTTATTGATATAGATCAGGAATAATAAAGGTCCCAATGTGCTACCTTGCACCACCCCATAATCTATAGAATTTAAACCACTCTCAACGCCCATTATTTGTACAGCCTGTTTCCTGTCCGTTAAATAGCTCTCAAACCAGCTGTAAGATTTATTACGAACTCCAATGATCTCTAATTTTCTTATCAGCTTTGATCTATCAACTGTATCAAAGGCTTTAGCCAAGTCAAGGAAAATTATACAATTATTTAGATTATCATTCAGTGAACAGTTAACTTCCATTGTTAAATTGAAAATAGCATCCGATATATTTTTGTTATTTCTAAATCCAAATTGTCTATCCGTTAAAATGTTATTTGTTTCAATATATGAACTTAACTGGGACTTTACAATTTTTTCCAAAATTTTTGAAAAAATGCTCAAAAGAGAAATTGGTCTGTAATTATTTTTTTAAAATAATGAGGAATATGAGACTCATGATTTCTATAGATAGCTAAGAGACAATAATCTTTTCTATCGTATTGGAATGTAATCTCTAAAGTATTAGACCCTCCTATATTGAGGCTTCTGCCAACTGCTGATAAGGAGTTCTTGATAAAAACAAGCACTCCGTCGTTTCTATTGCATTTATATTTGGTCTGAAACGAAGTGTAGCCGTCCAACTGTTTGTTATCATCCACCTCAAGCCATGTCTCAGATAAAACGATAACATCAATTTCACAATTTAATGAATTGAGCCCTACTAACAAATTATCAAAATTCTCATTATAACTCCTAATATTCATGTGTATTAATTTCAAGCTACTTCCATTTGTATTACAAAAATTATTAAAAGAATCAAATGTATCAAACTCTTTGCAAGTGATCAAATTCAAATTTTCCAATTCTTCTTCATGCCTATTCATTCGGGCCATAGCCGTCAATTAGCTCCGCCCGCTCAACTGCCTCGCTTTATCTTTGTTATTTGAAAAGATAAAAAAAAATGAAAAGAAAAATAACCAACAACTAATATTACTCGATAAAAAAACAACTCATATATCAGCTAATAGCATAGACAAGTTCAAGAATTCATAAACAATATTTTACGATATAATACAGAAAATAAAAATAACCATGAGTACTAGTCATATTGAAAAAATAAAAATGAAACGTTTTCTAAGAAAATAAAGTAAGTGAATGCTGTCATGCATCACCCGACCGAGCGTTGCCCAATTTATAGGAAATTATTTTTAAAAGAATATGTATATTTATATAATAAAATGAAAAATAGCAATGAAATATTATGTTAAGTAATATCCAATAATAAGTAATAATATCACGGGCTCCACTTATTCCACTCCCAATCGAGTGACACCAAACAACATCCAAATAATAATTGGGTAATGCTGAACATTTATGAATACGGAATATTATTACAATCATAATAAATTCATAATTTCAATCTGAAAGAACCTCTTTTCAGAAGAAAAAAGAGATAATACCTCATGAAACAATAAACAGCAATTATATGACCGTTCGTAATAACATATCGTAATGGAAAAACTATACAGTATACATGCTCTATACATATGAAAAAGAGACTATAATTATTTAAAAAGAAACTATTCAAATTCATCATTAAATTTGGAAAAAACAGATAAGATGGCATTATTATTTTTTTAAAGTCTCTAACTTGGTATATTATTTATTTTCTCGAATACATCAATTAATGAATAAATAAAATAAACAAGCACATAAATTTGGTATTGAATAATTGAATGATGAAAAACTGATGTAAGTTAAGAAAATTGAATAATCTTGTTTTAGTTTCACTCGTTTCAGTCTACAGTTTGCGTTCGAATTATAATATGAGCTTGTTTTCCAACCATACCTGGATGATTTTAATGGAGTTCTCACCCAAGTTCAGCTAGCTGTTTTCATGTGTGGGTTGTGACAGCCTCATCGATGTCATGTGGTGACCACACTCTGATTGGCCGGTCGTTGGCGTTCTTCTTCACCCATATCTCGCCGCCCCTGAACCCGGCTGCGTAGATTTTCTTTGCCCTCACCAGGTTTTCCCATAAGATAGAAGAAATTTGTTTTGCGGTGTCAAGTGTTCGTTAATGTACACGACTCCAGATTGAAATGAAGCGTTAACATCCGTTGCGTTGAGGCGTTGAATTTTATTTTTCTCCACTGCCGCAGACAACCATGAATTGCGCGTACTTCTCGAAATGTAAGACACAATGATGGAAGGGATTTTGGAATTTTTTGTTGCAGGTATACGATGTGCTATGGATATGTCCGACCTACAGTAAGACATTTTAAGAACTTTAGCGATGCTTTCTATGATTAGATAAATATCTTCATTTTCAGTAACAGGAACACCCACTATTTCTAGGTTATTTTTGCGCGAGTATTGTTGTAAATCATCGAGATCTTGTCTCGCTCTCCAAAGTTCCTCAGAAAATTTCTTATTCTTCATCTTAAGACCTTCACATTCCCCTTTAAGATTTTCAGTGTCAGTTTTCACGAGATTTAATTCACTTCGAAGATCGTTCAAAGCAGTAGTGTTCAGATTAACCGCACTCTCCAAGGCTGATAACTTTTTCATATTAGCGTCAAGTTTAGAGTTCATGTTGAGATCAAGTTTCTTTATAGCTTCGAGAATAGGATCTTGCTCGAAATACGGTGCAGTCCCAGTAGGTTTAAAACACTCGTCGCACAGCCAAGTATCTTTTTTGTCCTTAGCAAGAGCAAGTAACTTTGCCGGCGTGCGGATGCGTGAACATGCTGCATGGAAAGTTTTTACGCACTTCGTACACTTAATATTGTCACCAGCGGTCGGCAGTACAGCTAAGTTGCACTTGAAGCACGACATAATAACTTTCGATTTTAACACAACTTGGAAGTTTGAATTAAGGTTAAGTTATAATAACTGATGAAAAAACAACTTTTAACAATAGTAGGCTAGTCGAGCGGGCTTGGTGTTCACTATCGGAGCGTACTGATAACGACTACCTTTCTGAACGGCATCCAGAGCCAGACTGAATCCATTTGCAAATCTATGATCCATCCATTTGCAAAAATACTTGACGACTGTGAAACTTGAAACGAATTGCTGTACCCAATTACTCCATAACTCCACAGGTAGAGGGATGCATTCCAGACATATCATAGTGTGTTGTCAGCGCTGGATTACTCCGGCTCACGGCAATGACAGAGCAATGAAATTGAACGACATTCCTCCGTACGAAGCTCATCTACCGGGAAGGCCCACCCCTTCTGAAGGGTTTGTACGGTAGGGTTTGTCTGTCTGTCCTTTAGCCAAAATTCAGTCCTAGGTCCGGCAGAATCCTTACAGCCTTACTTCCTATTAATAATAATTATGGAATGTTATGTTCACCTGTCACCTCATCCCATTTGCAGGCTACCTTCGAATATGAATATGAAAGCCTCATTCGCGGAGTTGGGACAGAAGAGACAGATTTTTCAATATGTTTATATGAAGGTTATAGAGAGTTTGTGTATTCAATTTGAATGAAGGTTGTAAAGGGAAATAATTTAAAATGAAATTAAACATTGACAGAATTGATAGAATAATAAGTACTTATGAATACTATAACATAACAGTAACTTGCCCAGTAAACTCTTCCAGTAATTCTATTAATATAATGAAAACCAGGCTTTAATCTCATAACGTGATTCAGAGCTTCGATACATAATAGTCTTTTTGGTTTAACAAGAGTTTTATCATTATCAGATCAACAACTTTTGTCCGTCAGTAGAATCTACGTACTTGATTGATAAATTATTATTACTGAGCTCTGATAAAATTCATTATTTGAATTTCCGGTTACTCAACTCACCCAATTCAATGAAACAGTTCCTAAACATTTTCGTGAGACGAACAAAACAATTCCCTCAGCCGGTGTTGAGTGAACAATTTATGCATTCCATTCTCAAACGTTGATACTTAACTTCCTGGTCTACCGCTACATTTAGAATTTACCGGAAGAGAGTGAGAGAAGAGAGAGAGAAAGAGAGGGAGTGAGAGAGAGAAAGAAAGTCAGAGTAAGAGAGAGAGTCAGATAGAGAGAGGTAGTCAAAGAGAAAATCAGAGAGAGAAAGACCAACAACTCCACAGAATACAGAAGAATGAGAGACAGGTGAACGGTGCAGTGAGGTTGAACTCTGCCTAAGAAGTCATTAAATGCGGATTTGGTATTCATCTGTTTTTGTGATTCAAATTTCACCATTCGTCGATGATTCGACGCCGTCGAAAAGTGGCCCGCTTCTCGACGACTTCTCGACGAGTGAAAAGTGAAGAGACTCAACTGAAAATCAACTTTACATCTCAGTAGGCCATTCTGTCTGCCCCTCCCCCCACCACCACCTCATCTACCTTTGCTTTCGATTGGGCTGCTGCTCGTTCATAATGGAAAGACCCCCCCCTTAACAGGGTACTCTCCCCCCCCGCCGGTCCTTTTGTGCCCCCGAACAAAACCAATCTGCTGAACGGAACGACCGACGGCTCTCTCCTCGCTCGCTCGACAAACACAGCGGATCTAACCGTTTTGCCCAGCGGAAATGCTGCTGGTTGCTAGCATAAAGTATTTATCATTTGTTCAATATAAGAACACACCACGCGAAAAGGCCTTTCACCTCGTTGTCGGAGTTTTTTCTGTAGGTTTTTCTTCTCAGGACCCGAGAACATCTTCTGAGAATTGCCAATGATTGCGCGATCTTGCCTTGAACGAATCCTTGGAGATTGTTCACAATCTTCCCAATATTTGTGTTGCAGATTGTGGGGTGCTTCGAAAAAAATTGTGATTGGGGTTTCTTAGAAATATTTCCTTGAATTGATATCAATCTTGACATAACCTATTATTCTCATGATTTGTGTAGGTTCATTAATAAATGAATGAATGAATTTATGTAAGAAATTCTGTTTAAGAAACTCTGTTAGTGAAAAATTAGGTGAAACTTTACTTTGAGTTTAAAAAAAATTAGAATCAGGCTTCATTATAAGGATCTCCTTCACTTGTACATATTAATACATAGACTGTGAAATAACAGTGTGGCCATTTGATGTCACAGTTTTGATTGGTTAGCTCGGACAAATCCCCCATACTTTTGCCAATTCCCACAGATTTGCATTGAAATGAACCTAAATTCATATGTAGGTAATTTACAAGTGAGATCGAATTTGATAAAAATATAAAAATATTCCTCCCATCAATTCATTTTCCTGATAATTGTGATGGTAATTTTCCCTCCAATGTCATTCAAGTTGAGCTGTGAACTTTATGATAATTCTAGACCACATCAAATTCTGAATCTTCTACTTCTAACTGTTTCTCATCAGCAATTAATCTCAGTTGGACATCGAACGGACTCGTATCAGTTCATAGAAAGAAAGAGCTGCTCAATTTCTCATCGGGGTCCAATATAGATTCCTCTGCTAGAAATCCGATTATGAAACAATTTCTTCAGCTAATAATGGTCAATGATGATTGACTGAATCGGCTTAACCATCTTACAGCATTATATTTCATCATACAATCTTCTGTACAGCTTTACGTGGCTGCAAAGGTATCCCAAAATAAAGGAGCAGATTACTTATTACCTTGTAATTCCTTTTCAGAAAAATTCTTATTGGAAATCTTTTTCAACCATTTTACAGCATCATAAAGTCTTCTGTACATGGTAAAGCTTCAGTGTCCGTAATATTGAGTTCTAGTGTCCTAATATAAGCCTAATATAATATAATAAAGTATCTTTCAATATACTTTTTTTAAATGCCGATGTCTGTTTTCTAAGTGAAAACAAACTTTCACCATGTTCCCTATTAAGGGATAATTGGTCATGTTGGTGAAGTGGAACAACCCTACTCGGGTCTCCCCACTATAAAAAGCCATACGCTAAATAAATAAATATAATATAGTGTCCTAATATAATAACAAGTGGTTGTAACAGTTATAAGTATGCAGTTATACACCAGCATATTCATGTCTAGTGTAGGTCCGCCTTTTACTGTATTACAGGACTTCTAACTTTCTAGGAAAAGGCACCAGGTCTTGAATTATTGAATGAAAAATTCTTGTTTATGGAATGGGATTGCAGGTCCTTTAAAATCAATCAAAACAATAATGTAAACTTATATGCCTACTGGATGATGTCAGAGCTTTCGTATTTGCTTTCAATTCACATTCAATTCCAATTTATATATTTTACTTCCTATTCTTAATTCTGATAAGTACTATTCCGGTTTTTCAAACACTGTTGTTAATACCAATATTGCTTACAAATTATATGAAAATTAATATAGAAAATTACAAACTAGCCGTATCTTGTTCACATTATGCTTTCTATGCGTATCTTGTACCAATATTGCTTTCAAATTATATGAAAATTAATATTGAAAATTACAAACTAGATGTATCTTGTTCACATTATGTGTAATGTGTTTGTATGTGAATTGTGTTCATCTACTTTGTGTCTCCAAATTCGGTCAACTTTTCAATCTTAATTCCTAACTACACAGGTTTTATACTCATGTAGAGATGTCGAGACAGTCATTTCAGAAATACAAACTCAGCGAGAGGTCTTATGAAGTCGCTAGAAGGGGAACCAACATCCATCCAACCAACATCCCTGTGATGCAAGGTGGAAGTAAAATGAAACATGCATAGGCTCTTTGTTACTTTGTCTAACAAGACATGATGGCAGAAATTTCTCGTTTACTGCAACATGCCTATATACTCGTACATCGCCGTCTCTCGTAAAAGAACTGACATGGCAAACGTCCCTGAATTGCCAATTTAAAAGGAAATCCAGCTAAGTAAATGTAAACATTCTTGGCAGCTGAGAAAGGCTGCGGCAGAAATCAAATTAGAAGAGTCAGCTTGCGAACGAAGAACAGAACGCTTCAAGCTGTAGAAAAAACGCATAGCGCGTCCAGACTGAAGTCTCTACTCTTGAGAAGCGAGCATGAAGTTAATTATAACTTTTTCAGAATCAGCACAACTGCAGATTGTTTCGGAATGATTTTCGCCGCGAGTTCTGAAAAATCTGTACCTTCTGGAAAACTTTTTCAATATCGACTTTTCCTCATCAACTAATTTTCCAACGGTTACTGTCTTCGGACCGAGTTACTCGATTTCTGCTTTATTGAAGTGGTCTGCATGTAGCAGGTGGCTTTGCCTACAAGGGAAGGCTTCTGATGCAATTTCATCGTAATTGACTTTTCTCAGAAGATGTTCAAATATAGAGGGATCTGTGATCCCGTACTGCAGTAACACATAATACAGTAGATCAAAAATAATCAAGAAGTAGTAATTTCTTTCTTCTATACACTTTCTCTGTTTTGGGCGTCAGCCTGTTGAACCTTTCATTCAGTATTATTTGTACATTAATGAATAAATAAATAAATGATTCAGTTGATTCTCTTTCCTGTTTTTCCGGTGGGATTTTTGGAAAATTAATGCTCGTGTTACTATCTCGTGATAGGCCAGCAATGAATGACTCAGCTAGTTCTGAATTCGACCGGTAGATGGCTGCAGTTACTGGGTGATTTACAGCTTCAATCTTTACAGACACGCCTTCAAGCTCCGCCTCTCTCCCCTGATTGGTCGGCAATGCACAACGCAGCTAGTTCTGAATTCTTTACAGACACGCCTCCAAGCTCCGCCTCTCTCCCCTGATTGGTCGGCAATGCACAACGCAGCTAGTTCTGAATTCTGTCGTAAGATGGCAGCAGTTACTGGTTCATTCAAGTTACAACTTCATTATTCCGCCGTCTAGATGTCAGAGGTGTTCTACACTCATTCTTATCCAATGGACAAAGAACAGATTCTTTCTATTGAACATGAACATTCGATATTCATAATAAATAAAATAGTGTATTATATTGTGAAATATTTATTTCAATAGTAGACTCAAATTTTCAATTCAATTTTGATAAAAGCGATTAGTTTGACAATAGTGGCGAAGCGTGGTATACTTATTTGGTCATCGCCGGGTATATGTTAGGACTTTTCCTATAGGAAATATACCCGGCGATGACCAAATAAGTATACCACGCTTCGCCACGGTTTGACAACCATCAATATCATGACACACTCTTAGATTATTCATTCAATTATGGGAATTTCTACTACAGATTTTTCGAGAACGACTGGTCCAAAATGACTGAATTTGGTATACACAAAAATAGTTGAGGATTTAAAATATGTGATTATGTGATTTAAGATTTCCCCACAAAATTATGTACAGTTACAAAAAACGTATTATCAGCAGTTTTGAGTCAAAGGGAAGATAAAGGGAAGGATGTGAACAGGAAGCCTATTTTTGCATCACTATAATATGAACTAAGTGATTGTGAAAACTAAAACTGTAAAAAGCATTTACAAGGGAAAGCATATAGCAGGATCCTTTTAACTTGTCAGAAAACATATGTTCCGACGAGCAATATCACAATACTTAACCTACAAATGCTGAATCTCGCAGATTATTGAAAAGGTCTTTTAAAAAGTTATTCTTTGAAAGGTCTTCTTTAAAAAGGTCTTTTAAAGACTTTAAAGGTCTTTAAGACTTTTAAGCCTTTTGATTATTGTGTCGAAATCAATGTTTAATTATTATTGAAACAGCTGATTTCTGACAAGTTAAAAGGATCCTGCTATATGAACTAAGTGATTGTGAAAACTAAAACTGTAAAAAGCATTTACAAGGGAAAGTATACCTTTTAAATCAAAGTGTAACCAACACATTCAGAACGCTAATTAAGCTGGTGCTTCTTCAAGCTAATAATTAGTGGCTAAGTGAGGTGGGTGGCCGGGTCTTATTAGGTTAGCGATGTCCAATGGGCATTGAGCCAGTCTAAAGTGGGAGGTTGAGGTTGGCGAGGCTTGAGAGATGTATAGTATTGGCCAGAGCCGCAGCTCATTAGGGTCTACCCGCACCTGACAGCAGCTCCTCATCATGCATATTCAGCCAAGATATTACCATACACGTTGGCTGGCTCAGCCATGCGTTTGTAACCGAGGCACCCCCGCCAAGAACCCCCCCCAAACTCCTCCAACAGCCCCCCCCCCCACAACCCACATGTCAGAATTCTCGCCACTTGTAGCTGCACACTGCTTGGAAAAGCCCGAGCGTGTAATCAGTCACAATGCTGAATGCTTATCATTTACAGAATTTACGGATGCCCTTGCAGGATCGCTAATCGTATTATTTGGGTCGCGAAAGATAAACAAATAAACACATATTTCTCAAGTGAGAAAAGAATGGATCCACAGCAACCATAAACAAATAGATTGAAAGCAACAGGATATCGTTGAAATGGTAATACTGTACTGTGGTACATAATAATATGTACTTAATATTTATTATATTAATAAAGTACATATTAAAATTAGACTAAACGTGACTAATCTCGTCTTGTCTTGTCTTGACTAACCGGTGTACGCCTAGCCTTAGTGTTTGTACTAGTACAGACAGCACACAAGTTTCTAAACTAGACATCTTCAAAAAGTCACTCACATGTTTTCTAAACCAGCTATTGAATAATTTGCCACAATCTAAAGAATATCTTCTATCTATATTAATAAAAGAGAGTTGATGTCTGTACGCTCGCTTATAACTCGAGAACGGCCGAACCGATTTACATGATTTTGGATTAGTTTGGATTGTTAGAGCACTGGTTAACATAATATGTATTAAAATATAAGAAAATCCCTTTATAATTAATAAATAATTAGTAAATTAATGACCTAACCTATCAAACATTTTACAGACGACAGACCCATGTTTTGAACTTCCCGGCAGGCCTATCGAAGAACGGAAAGATGATGATTTAACATCAGGAAAAAGAGCAGTATTGTCCAGGCCTCGTAGTGGTGGTTAGAGCGTCTGCGTGTCAACCTGAGCAATTCGGTTCAATCCACTCCGGACAAATTTTTTTTGTACTAGGTTTCTACTCAAATTATTTTTACTAGAATCATCAATTAAGAATGAGTTATCGGTCGTATCATATGTTTTATTGATTCTAAGAAGGGAAAATAAATTGAAATAAAAAAAATTTATTCATTATATAACATAAAAAATACATTGATTATATTAAATAATATATTTTACTTCGTGACATTTTTGGGGGAACATGAAGGGGGACATTTGGGGGAAAGAGGGGGGACATTTGGGGGGGGGGATAAAGAGGGGGATACGAAGTTCGCCGGGACAGCAAGTTTTAAATATTAAGTACTTATTAAGGCTAGGCGTACTCCGGTTAGTCAATACAAGACAAGACGAGATTAGTCACATTTAGTCACAATAATTCACATAGTTGCTTATGAAGCAACACACACCGAATAGTCATTGCATCGGTGTGTGCTGCAATCTTGTCTTGATTAACCGTTGTACGCCTACCCTTATACCAAAGAAAACACAAATAGAATAGAATATTTGGTTAGTCTATGCTAATACTAGTACTACAACAACTCTTCTAATCACGTGTCTAATCTCGTGTGACTAATCTCGTCTTGTCTTGTCTTGACTAACCAGTGTTCGCCTAGCCTAATATGTACTTAATATTTAAAATATTCCATAGATTGTGGCAAATTATTCAATAACTGGTTTAGAAAACATGTGAGTGACTTTTTGATGATGTCTAGTTTAGAAACTTGTCTGTACTAGTACAAACACTAAGGCTAGACGTAAACCGGTTAGTCAAGACAAGACAAGACAAGATAAGTCACGTTCAGACACAGTAGTTCACATAGTTGCTTATGAAGCACCACACACCGATGCAATGACTAATCAGTGTGTGTTGCTTCCGAACTAAATCAGCAACTAATCTCATCTTGTCTTGTCTTGACTAACCAGTGTACGCCTAGCCTAATATGTACTTAATATTTAAAATATTCTTTAGATTGTGGCAAATTATTCAATAGCTGGTTTAGAAAACATGTGAGTGACTTTTTAAAGATGTCTAGTTTAGAAACGTGTGAGCTAGTACAAACACTAAGGCTAGGCGTACACCGGTTAGTCAAGACAAGTCGAGAATAGTCACGTTTAGTCAGAATAGTTGTGAAGCAGCACACTGATGCAATGAATAATTGTTGTGTGTTGCTTCATAAGCAACTATGTGAAGTATTGTGACTAAACGTGACTAATCTCGTCTTGTCTTGTCTTGACTAACCGGTGTACGCCTAGCCTTAGTATGCTTGAATACTCTACTACCAATCTTGAAGAACGAATTAATTCGAATGATATTTTCAACTTCCATTCAACTAAAGTTCAACCTCTCTGATATCCAAGTTGTCCTCTAGCATTTCAGGTGAAAGCTCAAAACGAGAACGAAGCAGTGAGTTCAGACTGAATCGTAGCAGAAATGTATCCTTTCTGAGCTCATTGCCGATTCCGGCATCGTCCAATAATTTGGCAAGTGTTTTGTAGTTTGAAACTTGAGTATTGATCTGGATTGAGCTCCGCTCGGAGCCAAAAGTGGACATTGATTAATTTGTAGGACGTTGGCCAAGTTCGTGAAACCTTTTACAAAGGGATTAGCTTCTGATTGCTTCCCACTATTAGTGGAATAAGATGTAGACACATTACTGTGAGAAACTTTCGAGCGAGAAAAGTCAGAGAAAACTTTGTTGATCTTGCACTATTCCTTGAAACTTTTCTCTAGAAGTTGAAAGGGCATGATTCTTTGTTGGAAATTTGTAGTTTTCAAACATCCATTACTAACAAACTGGATTTCACCCCGAGTTTCTTGTTTTCAAATGTGAAGCGTACCACTGTGAGTTGAAGAGTTTCGAATTTTTGAGAATCTGTTGCTGTCTGAAACTTAAGTAACATTCTAAAGCAGACAACTTCATGAATCTGAAGACTGATGAGAAAGCCAATTGACTTGATTGAGCTCTGCTTTTGATAAGAAAGATAAAAAGATGATGTTGGTAAGAGTATCAAACGTTTTAGTTTTATTATTCATAAATCAGATCCCATTTTTACAGCCGATTGCAAAGACATCTGTTAAGTGAGCTTATGATCTATATGATCATATGAGCTGTTAATTTAATAAGATGATAAATCCCGAGAAAGATGAAAATATGATTTTGGGGAGAGTATTGAGAAAGATCATACCTGGATTTCAAACGTTTTATTATTGATAAATCAGATTCCATTTTTACGGCCGATTGCAGAGACATCTGTTAAATGAGCTGGTAATTTAATAAGATGATAAATCCCGTTAGATAAGCTCATAATACAACAAGCTCATAAGGTGATTCAACAGAAATCTGTTAAATGAGCTGGTAATTTAATAACATGATAAATCCCGTTAGATAAGCTCATAATACAACAAACTCATAAATCAGGACATCACCATCAGACATGATGGGAGTGGCTCCTCAGGGAGGAGATTTTCCAACGACCTTGATGAGGATTGAGACATTTTCTAGTCTATTCATTCGATATGGATTATTTATTTTTTATAATTACTACAATACCACCATCACTACTAAGGCTCATACAATAGTTACAGCAATGGCGGTTCATACAACATCATTGACTCTTTGAGTATTTGTGAAGGTGATATTGTGGTAGTTATCCATAATAAATGAAAAGACAAGATGTTGTCAAACCACTGATTTATTAGAAAATCGAGATACCGGTTTCAATTGCTACACCATTATCAATCTCTGGTAAACTAAACCTTAACGTACAGAGCAGCAGTATTTATACTAACGGTAAAGCACCGCTATTGGTAGACGCTCTAGCCAATGACCGTGAACGGCTGCCATTGGCCTAGACAAGCTCCTCCCCGATTAGCGGTTCATTCATACTTTACAAAATGGCGATTCAAACAGAAAACTACTAATCGGGAGGAGCTTGTCTGGGCCAATGGCAGCTGTTCACATGTAGAGTCTACCAATAGCGGTGCTTTACCGTTAGTATAAATACTGCTGCTCTGTACGTTAAGTTTGGTTAGAGATTGATAATAGTGTAACAACCGAAACCGGTATCTCGATTTTCTAATAAATCAGTGGTTTGACAACATCTTGTCTTTTCATTTATCAACATCATTGAATTCGACTTTCAATTGGGAAGAATTAAGTACATTGATGTATTTATTTTTATTTGCTTTGCATTATTATTAATAGAATCCTTCACTAAATATCTCTATTTTTTAAGACTTTTGTATTACTTTGTACACTTAGCTGGATAAATTTAACGTTGTCTATGTTCATTGAATTTTTTGGTAATAATTTTTTTTTATTCATTTCAAGCACTGTTTTTTGAAGAATAATGTTACTTTTTGCCACACAAAATTTGAATGAGTATTGAATAACATGAAATACACGAATACTCATGAATTACATGAGTATTCAATAACTCATGACTTCCTAAATGAATAGCTTTAATTAATAAAATAAGTGTCGTAATTCCATACAATATTGTACAAAATGATACAGTATTACACAATATCGAAAACATCGTATTATGTATTGAATAAATGGTGTTTATTCCTTCTTTAATAATGAAATTTGACTAAAATCTGGCACTTTGCTGATAAACATTTAGATTCTTACTTGAATTAATAAATGTGTTGTTGAAATTTGACTACAATCTAGCATTTTGCTGATAAACAGTTCCATTTTTACTTGAATTAATAAATGTGTTGTTGAAATTTGACTACAATCTAGCCTTTTGCTGATAAACAGTTCAATTCTAACTTGAGTTAAGAAATGAGATTGTTGAGCAAATTTTTAATTGACTAGGCTCAATTTTCCTGATTCCTGATTCCGATGACAACCTTCCCATTCAAGACGTTGTAAACGAGTTCGTCTAGAATCCAGGATGATCGTTGTGGTACACACTCATCCAGAAATCATTTGTCATCCGAGATTTGACACGGCCAAAGTTGCATTTAGCCCTAGAAATGAAAGCGAGTGTGTGTCATGCGCCAGTAACAAAGGCAAAGATTAATGTCTTGTTCGCTGAAATGTGCGCTTCATCTTGCACAATAATAATTTCTTATTTATTTCGAGCGCTTTCAATTCATCGCAAAGCAAACAACTAATGTCGCCAACGGGCCGTTGACGTCCAATCAGCGTTCTAACAAATAAATATCACGACCTCAATCAATCAGATTTATTTGTTTGATATCGTGTAATTTATTATGTTTTTAGTTCATCTAAGGCTAGGCGTACACCGGTTAGTCAAGACAAGACAAGACGAGATTAGTCACAGTAATTCACATAGCAGCAGCACACCATGCAATGACTAATCGGTGTGTGTTGCTTCATAAGACAAGAGATGATAGTCACGTTTAGTCACAGTAATTCACATAGTTGCTTGTAGCACACAGACAAGAACGTTTAGTCACAGTAATTCACATAGTTGCTTGTGAAGCACACTTTTAAGCAATGACTAATCTTGTGTTGCTTGCAACTATACTGTGACTAAATTATCTTGACTCTTTTACACTAATGAATCATACACACTTGGAATTCTCAATCTATTGTATTATTGGCGTAAAGGCTACTCGTGCCACGAACACTGGAGTGATTTTTTGAAATTTACGTTCTATTTTTGCTATTCATTGAATAATTTCAGGAATGAGATTCTTCATTGATTAAAAGGAGGAATTTTATAGTCTTCAAGATTGACTATCCCTGCACAAAAGTGCAAGACTGTACAGTGTACGGCTAATACTCGAATACTGTACGCTTGAACATTTTTTTAATATAAATTCAAATTCGCACAAAACATAATCATGTATCACCTGATAAAACTAAAGGAGAAGGACAGACTCATGAATCATATACCCGGTATTGTTGTGTATTATTATTATAGGTTCTGGACACGAACCTATCATATCATAGTGTTTACTGAAGTAATGGGATTCTCTCACAGCACCGTAGACAAAACAGAACTCAGCTCCATGCACAAATAATTCAGTGGAAAGATACCTTTAGTTTCGTGTTAAACTACAATAATATGATAGATATACTTTCACCAAAAGAGCAAGCAGAAAGGGAAGTAGAGGAATCTTTGAGAAAGTATTGGAGAATTCTAGAGCAGTTATTTTAGTGAGATAACTTGGATCGAAAATTGAGTGAGTTTGAATATTTTCTGGGTAATACAAATAGAAAAGACAGAAAACTAACCATGTTTTATGTGATTTTTCTATAAAATGATCTAAATGAATGGATAAAGAAATGGATGGATAAATATTTTATTGCCAAAATGAACAAATCATACACAACAATAACATTATAAAACAATAATTTTTTTATAAATAAATGGAGTTTTATTTCAATAGTATTTCTTGAAATTGAAAAGCACAATTGGAAATACAGACTGCGATTCACAGGAATTATTGATCATTGGGAGTATAGTTGATATAGAGGTAATAGTTGGTAGGGTTAATAGTTAGAGGAATAGAATGTAGTTGGTATAGAGTTGATATAGTTGTTATGAGGTAACTTCATTAAAATAGCAGGAATATTTCATAGAATCCGGATAGAAGTCTTGAGAAAAATTCTAATAAATTCTATTTTCTTGACAATTTCAAAAAATTGATATATTCGAATTTAATTGAATTATGAACAATTTCTTATTCAACTGGAATACCCTTTTTATTAGACCTGTTGTCTAAACGAGCTTGAACCTTTTCAATAGTAACCTCTTATTTTTAATTGAAAAATAATTACCAATTTTATGGAAGTTCTCTGAAAGTTTGAGTATGTTGTACACTTACCAGCTTTGAACTAATAATGAGATTAATTATTCATAGTTTATGTATGTGAGCTGACTAATGTCGTGTAGGGCATGTTAATGCTTTCCTTGCATGATTTCCATTCGATTCCAAGTCACATTATTTCTGCAGGTGAAAAACTTGACGACAAAAGTTCGTGTTTATCACAGCCTTCTACGAGGCTAATCAGAGTTGCTATCAAAAAGCTAATAAAAACTTTACATTGCATTCGAATTTTAAATAGGTCTGCACTAAAAATAAAAAGTGTCAAAATCAAAGTCAGATCTAGTTTAGGCTAGGCGTACACCGGTTAGTCAAGACAAGACGAGATTAGTCACGTTTAGACACAGTACTTTACAAAGTTGATTATGAAGCAACACACACCGATTAGTCATTGCATCGGTGTGTGCTGCTTCATAAGCAGCTATATGAATTACTGTGACTAAACGTGTCTAATCTTGTCTTGTCTTGTCTTGACTAACTGGTGTACGCCTAGCCTTAGAGACAAAATTCAATTTCTAAATACTACTAGTTTATACTCTTAATAGAATTTTCTGTGTAAACAACGTTATAATGTTTATAATATCGGATCAAGACATAAGTTTCACTCATTTTGAACAATATCAAAGATTATAAAATTCAGAATTGGCGAAATAAAAGAAAGAGAGAAAGTAAGAGGAAGAAAGAGAAAGAAAAAGTAATAAAGAGAAAGAGAGAGAATGAGAAGGAAAGAGAAAGAGAGAAGAGAAATAAGAGAAAGAAAGAAAGAGAAGGAAGAGGGAGAGAGAGAGAGAAAGATAGAAAGAGAGAGAGAGAGAGAGAGAGGATGAAGAGAAATAAATAAGGAAAGAAGAGTGAGAGAGTGAGGAAAGAGGTGAAAGCACTATCCGAAAGTAAGAGAAAGAAGGAGAAGGAAAGAAAGAGAAGAGGAGATGGAGAAAGAAAGATAAAGAGAGAAAGAAAGAGAGAGAAGAAAAGAGATAAAGAAATAAAGAGGGAAAGAGAGTAAGGAATGGGGAGAGAGAGAAAGATAAAGAGTAAGAAAGAGAAATAAACAGAAATAAACAGAAATAAATTGAAAGAAAGAGAAGGAAAGAGAAAGAGAGAGAGGAAAAAAGAGGGAAAAACAGAAAGAAAGCACTATCCGAAAGTAAGAGAATGAAAGTGAAAGTAAGGGAAAGAAAGAGAAAGTAAGAGAAAGTAATAGAAAGGAAAAGAAAGTAAGAGAAAGAGGGTTAGAGAGAGAAAGAAATTGAAAGAAAGAGGAAGAGTGAGTGAGAGGGGGAAAAGACAGAGAGAGAGAGCGAGTCAGAGAGAGAGAGAGATAACGACAAGCGAATAAGTCGACTAGAAAGAAATGTAAATTCGGAAAGCGCTGCGATTATTATCGTTACTGCAGAAGCAATTGCCACTGTCGACGAAAGAAAATGTTTGCGATTTTGCTCGCAGAACAATCACTTGTTTCCTCCTACTCGGCAAAAGAAGAAGTCACAGCAACTGTTCAAGTGTAAAAATAACAAAGAGTCGGCTGCCTCGCCCTTTCAACACACCAAAGTAACGAGCTCTCTTCTGCTGCTGCTGCTGCTGATGCTGCTTATCAGCCAGTAACACACTATTCAACTAATTTCTAGTTTCTCAACGCTCGAGTGAGTTTCTGAATCGGAGTGCAATCACGGGGATGTTTTTTGCTAGTAGATAAATAACAAATATGGATAGAATCTCTATTGATGTTGTGGAACTCCATGATAAAGAAAACACTATTCAATATTGTTAATTCCACTATTACATAGATACTATTGAGCTAGGCGTACACCGGTCCTTGAGAAGGGAGGAGTCACAATTCATTAGACTGAGAAAAAAATGGAAGAAATAATAATTGAACAGTTTTGAATAATATCTAGCGATAAAAGTTGATAATGGATAGCAATAAATTCAAATTGTATTTTATTTCATTCTCTCATATTGATCATGATTAATTTTGAACTTCCATACAGCTTTTATTATTGTTACAAAGTGACATTGGATACAATTTGGGATAGGAGAGACAAGAAAGTGCCTCATGATCTCCATTTCTAATCAATTATGTTTCAAAACTATTCTGCTTATGAAAACTCAAACTTGGGACTTTCAATAATAAATAAAACTCTGAAAGTAATTGGATTCCCCCTTTTATCGAGATTCATCAGGTAATCAGAAAAAGTGATATTGCCTCAAAAGTAATATCATTGAGCCATGCATTGCAATGAGTTTCAATAATTAACTATTTACAGAGCTTTCAGATCAATTGCAGGAGAAAAAAGTGCCTGAAGCATATTCACTCTGGTTATTTTGTGAAAAATTCATTATTCTAACAACCCCATGCTACTTGAAAATAATAAACGATAATGGAAAACCTGTCATATTTCAATTTCATTACAATAACTGGAATTAATTGACAATAGGTTTTTTGTAACAGTCTCTAACCGAGATTACCCTACCCTACAAAATTCTTCGGCCCTGGAGATGAATAATATTATGAGAGAAAATTAGAATGATCAAAGTTGAGCCTATGTTATTGATGATTGCAACAAAAACCTATTGAAGCCAATATCGAAAATAATGGAATGACAATAATTCCCCCTGAATTTCTATTTCCCTGAATATCGTCTCTGTGACAATTTTGATTAGATACGTTTTTTAATTGAACCTTAGGCTAGGCGTACACCGGTTAGTCAAGACAAGAAAAGACAAGATTAGTCACGTTTAGTCACAGTAATTCACATATTGGCTTATGAAGCAGCACACACTGATGCAATGATTAATCGGTGTGTGTTGCTTCATAAGCAACTATGTGAATTACTGTGACTAAACGTGACTAATCTCATCTTGAACAAAACACTATTCTTTCAAAACAATCATCAAACATTAATTGAGTTTCAAGTTCAACAGGAAACAATAATGTTTTCTTGTTTGTTTCCAATTCACAAAATTAACGCAAAAGGGAAGTTGGAATCCTTTCAAAATACAATGCTCGCTTATTATAAATTGTGAATTACTCACTGACTTTGATGAAAAGCCATTTTACTGCTTCGCGAATAATGAATATCTTTGGCGGACGAGCAAAAATAACAGGCTAGATTGCGCAATCTGGATAGAATAGAAAGAATGAGGAAAGAGGTGAAAAAAGAAGAGGGGGTAAAAGGAAGAGAATGATGAGGAGGAGGAGGAGGAGGAGGAGGAGGAGGAGGAGAAGGAGGAGGAGGAGGAGGAGGAGGAGAGGAGGAGGAGGAGGAGGAGGAGGAGAGGAGGAGGAGGAGGAGGAGGAAGAAGGAGAAGAAGAAGAAGAAGAGGAAGAAGGAGAAGAGGAAGAAGAAGAAGAAGAAGAAGAAGAAGAAGAGAGGAGAAATAGGAGGAAGAGGAGGAGGAGGAGGAGGAGGAGGAGGAGGAGGAGGAAGAGAGAGAATTTTGTATTGTCCGCCTACTGTCTTCAGTATTTGCTCATTTGCATAGCACCTGAATAATTCCTGAGACTTGATGTAATGTGTTTTAGCAGTTTTGAATTATGTAGCAGTGATTAGCGTGCGCCAACTCAATGATGGCGAAGTTTGTAATTTTGAAAATCTCAATCTCGAAGTTGATGAAAGCTTTTCTTCGAAAATTATGCACGAATCTACTTCACCCAACAACAAAACATAAGCGCTTTCCAGTCAGCAGTTTTGAAAATTTTCCTGAAGAATATGATGCACTGGGTGGAAAGGAACATCTTTCGTAGGTAAGAAGCTTCAAACTTTTCTGTTTAAGGAACTAACCGTTTTTGAATCACTCTGGTTTGAATAATTAAAAGCTGTAACAGAGAACATTGCTGAGTTGAAAGTTACTAGTTAATACTGACTATGTTTTAAACAGCATGGTGTTTTATCTTATTTGTAGAAATCTTATTGATGTTGTGAAATTCCATGATTAAAAATTAATAAAACACCAAAAGATTATACTGTACTGTTGAAAATGTGACTGGTGTAGCCACGAAACCGCGGTCCAGTGCTGTGAATAATAAAATAGTGGAATTGACAATATATTTTAGTGTTTTATTTCAGAATGGTGTTTTTTTCAAACTGTAAACTACTAGGTGGAATTAAGATCATACCACAGGGGATATCAATATCCACTAGAGGAATGAATTTTTAGGCTTCAGTTGATTTGAACATGAGTCATTTGATAGAAGAAATTTCTGCAGTTTTAGAATAGCTGTTTTCAGAAGTACCTCCACAACTATAAGAGGATTCAAGTTGAAATTTGTACTATTGAGGTTATCTGGAAGAAATTGAAATTTATCACTTATAAAATAACTCACAATATAAAAATGAATTGAAAAATTCAACTTTTTATGCAGTTCCGTTCAATAAATGCCTCTATTTATTTATTTTATTAATATGAAATGTACAAAAAATTATACAAGTCAAAATAGTACAAGAATAGTTCGTCTACTCTTGGTATTTTTTCAAAAGCATAAAATGATGAAAATTACACTGGCGAATGCAAATTGTAGGTAAGAAGTGAATCACTAAACATATAACATAATGATTTGAGTATCATTTGAATGCAAATCTTATGGGAATTGGCAAAAGTATGGTGTATTTTTCCGAGCTAACCAATCAAAAGTGTGACATCAAATGACCACACTGTGATTATACAGTCTCTGTAGACTTTGGTAGTAGTTATCAAACTTCAGATCTTGATCCCAAGTACCTTAATGTAAGTATATTGTTGATTTTCTCCAGAATTTTTTTCTTTCTGTTATAGAGTAGGAGAGGTTGATACAGCATCTCATTTTTATCGCTAAAACCAATATCTTCATTAGCATGAAATGGAGCGAACCCAGGGGAACACGAAAAGCGATAAAACTGCATCGATCATATACGATTCGAGGTATCGTTTATTGTAAATGTTTGCAGAGCTGGTGGCTGAGCATGATAATTAAACAAACATTTGCCATCTGCGGCGATCAATTTGCCTACAAATGATGACGAACGGAACCATGCCCTATCTATGCTATGGATAGTGTGTACAAATCCCACATGAACTCCGCATGTAATCATCATCTAATTAGTGCAATTTGCAAACGCCATCTACATAAATCGATCAACTGATACTACAAAAATTGCAACATTATCATGTGGGATTAGATGATGGAACTTAGTTTTTTCGAACATTCATCAGAAACTCATCACTGTAAATTGGTGAAGAACCCCACATTTGAACAAATTTCAAAAATATAAGACTGTATCTCACTAGAAATTAAACTCATCACAGTAATTGTGTCTTTTGTAGAAGAACTCCACATTTGAACCGATTCCAAAAACATAGGACTGTAACTTACTAGAAATGCACTGTAATAAAAGCTGTTATGTTTTTTCTAAATAGACTTTACTTGTCATCTGGGTGACAAAAAACTATTCCATTATAACACAAATAATGTGAGATTCTTCTGTAAAAGACTCCAGTAAAGTATGTAGATTATGCAGGTCTTTCAGAGTATTTGACCTCAAAGTACTACGAAAGAGTTCACGGATTGTGCTCTTATTAGAATGTATCCTATGATCATAATTCTACACTCATCTGAACAATAAGGTGAAACAATATTAAGATGAAACATAAAGGTGAAGTAGAAATTGTCCAGAATGGCGACTGAATCAAGTGAACGAAGGGAGGGGAGCGTTAACCAACGAATGTTTTTGCTAGAACAGACCAACAGTTCGGTTACTTAGCTCAGGCACCAGGTCTGACAATGAATTACCTCATTACAACTTTTTACAATGATTAAAGTGTAAGATAATTCATCTACAGTACTCTGATGCAGCCATATTAATCTTGTATAGTGCATGAAATCGAATATTCTTTGAACATTATACAAAGCTATTATTGGCGAAGGGTGGTAGTGGTATACTTATTTGGTCATCGCCGGGTATATTTCCTATAGGACCAAATATCCTACGATGACCAAGTAAGTATACCACGCTTCGCCACGGAAAGCTATAATGAATATAATTTGTAATGTTGAAGTATAAAGTTGTAATGACACTAATCCATTTTTTAGATCACATGTCATAACGAGTTGAACTTGGGATGTTACAAATTAAATTAACATTAATTAAATTAATTAACTGAATTAACGAGAAAACTCGATGTTGTCAAAACCACATATTTAATAAAACAACGGGATACTGCAGTTTCGGTTGTTACACCATTATCAATCACTGCTAAACTAGAACTGAAGTACAGTGTAGCAGAATTTATACTCGTGACCGAGCGCTGTGATTGACAGTTGAATGGCCTATCAAGGTGAACGACTGCCATTGGCCTAGATAAGCTCCTCCCACAATGGGCGGTTTCTACAAACATCACAGCAATGGCGGTTCAAACAACTAACATAGTTAAGAAAGGTAGGCTAATTGAAATTTACAAAAACAAATGAAATAAATAGGAATGCTTGAAGAGAACACTGTGGAATGAAAATAGCAAGAAAATTCAATGACAAACAAACTTAGACTTATGATGAAAATAGATGTTTGTAGAAACCGCCCATTGTGGGAGGAGCTTATCTAGGCCAATGAAGGATAGAATTAGTGGCGAAGCGTGGTATTTGGTCATCGCCGGGTATATTTCCTATGGGACGCGATGACCAAATAAGTATACCACGCTTCGCCACGGGATAGAATATAATTTTCCCTGCAATTTGTTATCAACTTAGAATTCGCTGATGACCCAAATACAATAGATAATTGATAGGCTGAAATTAGAACTGATAAGCTGTAAATTGCAATCCCAGAGTAAACTTTTCCAGCTGAAAGGTGTCTTCATTGAAAAGAATGTTCGGCACTTAATTATTTGAGGTCGGCGTGAGATGTGAAAAAGTCGCAGCGGATATTTACTGTGTGGTGTCAACTGGAGTTATAAAAGTAGGAGGAAAGCGTTATTTATGGGCCGAAGTGTGAGGGGTCACCTTCACAGCAGCAGAGAGCAGACCAGGTGAAAAACGATCTGCTCTTGTCAAGTAGAAAATGGTTTCGGCTTGTGACGAAGAATGATCTGCTCATCTGGAATAAAGCAGGCTGGCTCGGCTGGACCACGGGCAACGGACTGGCAAAAATTTAATCCGCTGATGACCCAAATCAAATAGCAACGCTTGTTCCTTTATACAGCATGGACTTATTGGATGTATCGTGAGCGAAAGCTTGTAGGGCAAATGACTCGGGAAAATAATCACTCATATTCAATTTATACATATTCACTTTTATTACTTTTCGGAAGAACTTAGATTAACTATTAAAATTAAGTTTAAATTGAACATTTTTGATAATGGTTCATTCATTAATTTCCTCAAAAACGTACATGATACATAAAGAAAGACTCGCTCGACCTATTTAATTCCTTAAAAAGGACATTTAATTCCTCAAGTTTAAGAGTTTTAATTCCTCAGAAGGCCATTCCTGGCTACGTTACCGTCTACAATATTTACAGCCAGTTGCACGGATATCCAATAATTGGATATCCGTGCATCTGAATATCAATTATTCAGATAATTAATAAATTCAATTTTCAAAAAGTACGTCAGTCCGGCTCGTTCATTGGCTCTCGTTGCATTGCTTTCGTTAGATGACATCAAACTCCGTTTGATAAATCGTTTCATAAATAGGACAGTTTTGGGCTTAAGCCTGTTGAACCATCAATTATTGATTATGAAGTCTCAATTATTGATACTTTATTATAATATTATTCTTGACCATAATACGCCTACTTTATTGTGAAATTATTGTACATTTCTGAATAAATATATACGGTAAATAATAATAAATAGGACAGTTTTGGGCTTAAGCCGGTTGAACCATCAATTATTGATTATGAAGTCTCAATTATTGATACTTTATTATAATGTTATTCTTGACCATAATACGCCTACTTTATTGTGAAATTATTGTACATTACTGAATAAATAAATACGGTAAATAATAATTATGAAAAAAAGATTAAAAATAAGAATAAAATAATATGACACTGCTTGATTTTGTAGTGTTATTTTGACGAAAAAATTCAAATCGAATTTGAAATTGACATAACTTTACGACGATAAAATTTAATCGAACTTTTGACAGTTTTTTGGTTTACCATCACTACCATCACCATAGTTGACCCAATTGAACCTCATCACAAACTCGACCTACAATCGAATTGCTGCTCCACGGTTCACCGACTGGAGTTATCATCAATGGAGGTCAGTGTCAGTTTGCGGCCGTAGTGGGCGAGCGTAGCGAGTCTGCTACCCCGAAAATATCACGTGGGCAGATTAGCATAATTAAGCAGACGAGTGTGGGCTGGTGAAGTGGCGGGGGGGGGGTAAGGGTGTGGACGAGGGGGGTCTTGAACTAAGGTAATATTGATCTAGAGGGGTGGGTGGTGGTAAGAAGGGGGGGCGCGTGCGCATTAGTGCGCGTCCGGGAGTCGCCCGTTGCGATCGCGGGTCAGTTGGAACGGTGCAGCGGTGCAGCAGAGTAACGGAACCGAGTCTCGTTGTCGTGCCGTGCCGTGCCGTGTCCGTCCCGTTCTGGAAATGTGTGTACGTGCGTTGTACGGACGCCGCCGCCGCCCCGTCACCGTACGTCGCGACGTCGACTTGTTCTTCAAATTTTGAATCGCGGGTCTGTGACGGAGCAAGGGGCGCTCGTTAGCCAGCCACCACGGGTACGTTCACCACCTTACTCCATCCATCACACCACACATCTAACCACATGTGCATTCTTCTTTCCTCTCTCTAGCTGCTTTCCTCTCTCTCTCTCTCTCCACCTACACCACACAGTCACACCTCCTGCAACATGTGGATACTTGAAAGGTCATACGTCATCACCCGGCGAAATGTGAAGCATGAGGTTCCGCTTCAGCAAAGGTTAATGGGAAGTGTCAATTTTCCCTCCAATATTTTGAATTCCAACTAAACTAGGAATAGTATTCATTTGAAAAAACGCAAGAATTCAAATATTCCCACCCGGTTGAATATGGGGCGTACAGTTTTCATCCAGAACAAGTTGATAGTAAATGGCAAGTGTCAATTTCGCCCTCAAATATGGAGAGAAAATGGAAGATTGGAGTAAAATTAGTAGTTTGAACAACTAGAGAAGTTGAATGTTCCCACCCGATTGTAGTCGGCCCTAATTGAGAGAAGGTTAATAGTTGATGAAAAGTGTAAATTTTCACCGCCTATATAAGGAGAAATTTGAAAATTAATGAAAAAATAGGGATAGTTTGAGAAGGTAGTAGTACTTTGAAAAACTCAAGATTTCCAATATTCCTAGCCGGTTGAATGTGGAGCATTCGGTTCTGCTCCAAAGAGGGTTAATAGTAGATTAAATGTATTACTTAATAAAACAATAGGGGCGGTAAGAAAAAGTAGTATAGTTGACAAAAAATATGGAGAGGTCAAATGGTTCCACCCTCCCGGTTGAATGTGGAGCAATTTTTTCTGCTTCAGAGGAGTTTGATAGTGGGTGGAAAGTTTCAATTTTCTTTACCAACATTTCAAATTGAGAAAAATAATAGAAATAGTATATTTAAAAAACTGAAGACAAGCAATATTCTGACCCTGTTAAATGTGAAGCATTTGGTTCTACTTCAGAGAAGGTTAGTAGGCTAGTGAATGGAAAGTGTAAATTCCCTCTCCCATATGGAGAGAAATTAGAAGATTATTTCAATAAGAGGAAGAAGTAGGGACATTTTCATAAGAGAAGCAGTGGTTTGAAAAACAAGAGAGGTCAAATGTTACAACCCGGCTAATAGTGAAGCATTAAGTTCTACTTCGGAGAAGCTTAAAAGTGAATGAAACGAAATATGGAAAGAAATACTGGGGTTCTGCCATATAGAGAGAAACTTGAAGATTATTTCAATTGGAGAAAAAGTAGTGATAGTTTGAGAAAAGGGAAATTTTTTACCTCCAAAGTGGCCCATTCCGAGATTGAAAGAAGAAAGAAACTAAAGACAGTATATTATTTTGAAAAGAATGAGAAAATTTGGAAAGAAATTTTGTAGTAACAATTTGGTAGTTGACAGCAGTTTCAATAGAACTTTGATTATTTCTTATGGTTCTTCCATGATCCTGGATGTATGTGAGGAAGTGTGGAACACACAATGTGTATGAAATTGAAATAATTGAAATATGAAATGCCATGGGATCAATCTGATAAATTTGTATGAAAACTAACAGCCAATAGCACAAAAATAAAATTGGACACTATAAAAATTGATTCATCTAACGGACTAATGCAACGATAACCAATGAACGAGTCTGACTTCAATGCAATGACGTCATTCTACGGTGGTTAAATTTAATTGGACTTCCGTGCAACTGGCCGTAAGAATAAGCCGTAACTTATGGCTCTCAATTCGCCAATTGCCTGAAAACAACTTCTACAATAAACTGTGGCTGTAGTATGTGCGAAAATATTGCAGCTTACCCTCAATAGCCAGTAATCTTTGAAAGCATTGCAGATCGAAACTTTACCGAGGCATAATCAGATATTGAAGTTATAGAACTCAACCTACAATTTTATTATCAGACCTTTTTATTGAAACAAGTTCGACTTTAGCACGTTTGATAACAATATTTAGGATGGAGCAATGTGGGTCAAACTCAGTCTGGGTTATTCTCAGTCTGGAAGTTGGATTGTGGGGAGAATTCTGTTTCAACAATATGAGAGAAAATATGACTAGACGGCGCATATCTCATATGAATAAGCAGTAGACGATGTAAGCTTCGGAAAATCGGAATAAAGGATTATGGAACTTCGTGTTATTTGAGAGTCTGGAAAGTTCACATTCAAATGACGTGTACTTGCGAACAGTTGTAAGATAATCCAGTTCGACTTAACCACCGTTTAATAATGTTATTGGATTGACGTCAAATTTGATCATTGGTTCTTGTTGTATTGGCTCCGTTAAATTACAACATTAAATTTAACGGCGTTTAAATTCAATTGATTTTCGTGCAACTGACCGATTGTCTTCGTGGTCGTGCAGGTGCCTAATAGCAAGATTAGATAGGAGACTAGCACCTGTTATTCCCATAGTAAGGGTGACCACTGACCAATCCATGCCTTTTTCCGCTGAATGTGATTTATTCATGAGAATAAAAATCTCTTCCCGGTGGTTCGAAACCCACCTAAAGCTGTAGGTCCATTCATCTCTCATCATCATCCTTCCCATTATCCACGCACAAGCTAAGAGCTTATGTGGGCATCAACACAGAAAAAAAATGAGATAAAATGGAAATACTTGAAAGGAGTTTAGTGCAACAGGTTGTAAGAATATGTCATTTTAAAGTATTGAAAATTGAAATTCTTGATATTGATTAATTTCATATATTTACATCTACAATTGATATAATACTGATCTAGTATTAATATCTAGTATGAATCTTTTTCTACAAAGATATATTTTAAATAACTATAATAGCTTTGTGGTCAGAGAGAATAGAATTGACAATAATATTGTACTTATTCAGAATAATTATTATGGAAGTTCTTATATTTATACTCTCTGTGATGAGACTAGGCCCTACATTTTATACTAGCTTTTTTATCTATGTAGTACTAATGGGAATCCAGATTCAAGCTCCATGGGAGATTGAAATAATATATTGAATTTCATGAGTAAATCTCAATTTTATGTTCTCCTAGTGACAAAATGGAAATAAATTATGCAGAAATTTACATTTTTTCGACAGCGAAAATGCAGAAAGTCGATGAACGCTTATTGAATTCAAATGAGTCGGGGAATTTTTCGAAAGCATGATTTCGCAATGTCAGTCTCACTCCCTTGGGATATTTTGCTGATTGAGCTGATGTTTGTGGGGATTTCACTGTGGTGGATGGGGGTAGTGGGTAAGGGGGGTTAGGGAGTAAGGGTTGACGCATGCGCAATGGCTGATCCGGGAGTTGAGCGGGATCCCGGGATTTCGGTCGGTGGAATCCAGGTTTGCCCTGAAAACTTATCCCTGTTTCATTGGAAAAATCGCTGGAAGATGAAGAAGAGAGAGGCTTGATATAAAGTGAAAATAAAGAATATTGCATTATAGACTGATATTACTTGTCCTTAGATCCATCGAAGTAAAATCCAAGGAACATAAAAAAAGGATGTAATGATTTTACGAATGAATGATTATAAAGTTACTGATGGAGGCAGTAACTTTACACATACATTACAGTAACGTAGTAACTCAATCATTTCCATGATAACTTAATGTTGAGGTTGAAGATTATGTCGATTTATGTATCCGATTTCTTGAATAGGATTGTATGAAAAATGTCATTACAGTCATTTTGTCACAAAAAATGAAGTTTTCCTAGTCTTCTTAAGTCGTCCATTTTATTAAAATGTGGAATAAGTGTGATTTAAATGTTTAGTGATAATTCCCTGTTATAGTGAGAACCAAGTGCGATATTGTATAAAACATAATAATGTTTTTCAATATTTCGTTCAGTGTTGGGATTACTGCAGTTGATATTCTCAATGATTTGGTACCAAAAATGTAATATTTCCTCTATTACTTGAATTTATTGAGCGTTTCAATATTATGTAGCATTTCTGTTGAAGCTTATTGTGATCTGATTAATTTTGGTGGAATCCCAGAAAATCATTGATTTGTTTTCTGAATTCTCCAATTTCAAAAAGGCAATAGTGATAGATACAATACAAACAGCTGAAAATAATTCATTCTGAGTCCGCAATATCTGTAGAAATATTGTCACAAAACGCCATCTATCGGAGGAAAAAGTAAACAAGTTAGCTGGTACTGTATTCAATGCTCGACAGCCATTGGCCAGCTCCTTCCAGTGTTAGTTGAAAGTGGGAGTGAGCGGTCTCGTCCAATCACAGAGCTCCATCGTAGTCTCAGTAGGCTCCGCCATTTCGTTTCCAGAGGCAGCCATTTTCTTCGTCTTCACAACCAAATACCAGTTTCTTGAAATTATAAATGATTGAAAAAGTATTATCAAAAACATTTTTTCCTAAACTCATTATTCTTTTAAATTAAGAATCATTGACAAGATAATGTGTAATTATGTACTGTATTTAGTTTTGAAGAAGATTTCAGTCAGCAATTTGCCGTACTTTGAAAAGCATGGATAATGGAAAAAAATTAACTGTTGACAATGGGTTCATTGAAACTTGAAAGCACTCCAGTCAGTAATTAGACAAATTTCGTTTTCTTACATAAAAAACATGACTGCATGTCGGTAGTAAAGTGAAAAACTATAGTGTATACATCGCAGTTCGTAATGGATCAAGAAATAATCATCTTTAAAAATAAAATATTTTACTGTTAAATGCTATTTATGCAGTTAGGAATGTGGAAGTTTAAAATTGGAGAAGATCATTGGTAGAATACCCTTGTGATCTTAAAATTTTATTGGAAATATCTTGACATTGATCACCCCTCGCTTTCCTGGGTAGTATTCCATCAGTGGCGAAGCGTGGTATGCTTATTTGGTCATCGCCTATAGTAAATTCCTATAGTAAATATACCCGGCGATGACCAAATAAGCATACCACGCTTCGCCACGGTATTCCATACCCCTCAGACCCCTCGGTTCCTTGGTAGTACACCCATGGTTCGCAAGCCCTTTGAATATTAACAATGTGGCTCTGCATATTGACAAAGAAGTTCATACTTTTAAATAATGTAGTTGAAAACGAGAGTATTCTAGAAGTTTTTCTCCCAGAAATTGTGAACTTCAATGTATGAAGTTTGATGATGATCACTTTTTAGGGGTACGATTGAGTGACTGAGAAAACGTAGATAGGAAGAATTGTGATCTGTGCACTGTTTTGGTCCAATATGCAATCGTGACAGTTCAATTTTGAATACACGAGATATTTTTCCGGCCCATCGGTTCTCGTTGTTGGGAAATTTTAATGGAAAATCTATGCTGTCACATCACTCTGCTATCGATATTGCTCGAGAAAAATCGATGTCGATATTTTCATGTCATTCTGGGAACGTTTGCTTCGCAGAAACACGACTTTTCACATCAGTAATTGACAGCAATAGCTGAATCAGAAGAAGTCAAACCTACTGACAAGCAATCGAAGTACTCACTCATATAATACAATGTAGTTTCAATCATTTCCATTTGACACATCTTGAAAATGTCTGCTCTGTTACTAGAAAATTTTGCTTTTCATCAAGGAAAAATTATATTGTTGCTTATTCAAGAAATCACAACTGTAAGGTTAGGCGTACACCGGTTAGACAAGACAAGACGAGATTAGTCACGTTTAGTCACAGTATTCACAGTTGCTTATGAGCACACACACTGATGCAATGACTAATCGGTGTGTGTTGCTTCATAAGCAACTATGTGAAGTACTGTGACTAAACGTGACTAATCTCGTCTTGTCTTGACTAACCGGTGTACGCTTAGCCTAAGTAATGCCTTAGACAAAATAAGTAAATTAGGACTAACTTACTGAATCGATTAACGTATCTCTTGTACTACCTAGTCGGTTTGAAAAAATTAAATAATAGAAAATTATCATAATTACATTCAATGATAGATTTTCTGTAAACAATATATTCTTTAACAGAAAATGATTTCTACAAAATTGAAGACTGAGATCCCCATTGAATACGTACAAATTTCTCATTGATGCGAATAATTCTCTCATCATTCAGAACAATATTGACTGTTAGTTGATAGGAAACTGTTAATACTGAAACAATCTCACTTGTATCGTTGCTTCGCTCTTGTTATACCGTTGTAATTAGAGGAGCATCCTTGTTGCTCTCCTTTTGATTTCAAGTGAGACGCGATATTTCGCTCCTATTAATTAGTCATTGTTCGGAGAAGCACTCCCAAGAATCGTTCGTTAACAGTGATGGCTGGGAATTTGTCGCAGGTATTCATTTCATCTACCTCAAGGAGCTATTGTTTGAGTATCCCCCCGTTGCAATGACCAATAGCGAAGGCAATTTACTGAAAATGTAATTGGACAATGAAATACGTAGTCTCCCTTCAGCCAACTGTAGGATTCAATTCAATGCAGAGATATCTTCTGCTCCATCATGAAGATATTGATTATATTCGAAAACATTTTAGAGAGTCGAATATCTCGTTCTTATTCTACTATCTTGATATAATATACAGGGAAATGTTGTGTAAAAAATATGAATGATTCATGTCTCAAACATTTTGTGTAATAGTGATACAGTTGTAGTTATCCATATCGAATAGAGAAGCTAGACGTTGTCACAGCTACAAAATAATTAATATATTGAAATTTGGGTTTTATTACTAGAAAATGATAATGCAACTGTTAATGATGGAAGAAAGAGGAGATAAAAGCAAGAGTTGAATAATAAACGTGATAAGAATGAAGAAAAATGGGGAAAATTCCCATTTATAAATGTCATGATTTTCGGGGAAAAAGTCATGCTTTTCGGAAACAAGTCAATATTTTTCGATTAAATCAATATTGGATTAAAATAATCTAATGATTTCGTTTATGATTCGATAAATTTGTAGCAACATATTTTGTTAAGATTAACTTCACGGATGAACCTGAATAAGACCTGGAATCTGTTAGATCTTGCGTCTCATCTCAAAATCCAGTACTTTTGTTTCTTTGCAACATCCAAGATCTCTGGCAGTGTGTTGCATTCCAACATACTTCTCACACTTCAATTCCCTCACGCTTTTACGCTAACGAAGAAATCCGGCGTAAAATCCCAACGGATATAGTCCATTGGGCATAAGGTCTGAGTGTATACGCGCATAAATAGTAAAGTTTCTGAAATGGAACTGGTGTGCAGTGACGTCTCTATGGTTGGCCGACACACAATTTCTGTATGTTGCTGAGTGCGAACAAACTCTTGTAAAGTCACAATAAGCTGCAGAAAGCATCTCTGTGTGGAAGGAAAGCTGGTGCGAATAACTTTCAAAGAATTAGAGCAGCAAACATTATATTCGGATTCCAACTTACTTTGTAATCTTCACCACGTGTGAGTCAAAGTTGTTTAATACGTTTATTAACTCACAAATCATGACAATGTGATTGTTATGTTATATATTATTCAATATAAGGAATGAACAGTAAGAATAATTGATCACATTTAATAATAATTGAACGCATAATAATTGAATAATATTTACTCTGAATATTGACAACAGAATAATACCAAAGACGATAGGAAACTATTCTAATAGGAAGTATTCTAATTGTCTTTGATAATACCTAGTTAGGCTAGGCGTACACCGGTTAGTCAAGACAAGACAAGACGAGATTAGTCACGTTTAGTCACAGTACTTCACATAGATGCTTATGAAGCAACGCACACCGATTAGTCATTGCATCGGTGTGTGCTGCTTCATAAGCAAGTATGTGAATTACTGTGACTAAACGTGACTAATCTCGTCTTGTCTTGTCTTGACTAACCGGTGTACGCCTAGCCTAAGAGAATACAAGGTATTATTCTGTTGTCAATATTCGCAGTAGCAGAAGTCTTCAGAGTGTTATATGGTATTATTAATAAATAAATAAATTACAAAAAACCAAGCTACAAAAGGTAGGTTAGGTTAGCTATAGTGCGATTCACGTCAAGAAGTCAGCATTGCTTAGATGGGAGTTTGATATCCTTGTTCAGCACAAGGCAGTTGCTGATGTCTCTATCCTATTCGCACTGTGCATTGTTGCCGCACTGTGCATTGTTGTCGCACACAGTCCCAACAAACACGTTTGGTGCAGTTTTCTCTTTCTCTCTCAATGAAACTTGGCATCAATGCTCCTCATATAAACAATGCTGACTTCTTGACGTGAATCGGACTATAACAAATTTGAGATTGAACAAAAATTAATAGAACAACTTCATTTTCTACAGCACATTCAATTGAAGGGTCTTCATTTTAGCTTCGATTAGTTGTGAACTCTTCCTTGGTGAAAAAGTCACAGCGAAATCAGCTCTGAAAAAATCATTGCTTATTGATGAGAATCGGAATGTATCGAAGCGGTCACTACTGGAAATCATGGCGGCCTATCATCACAAGTGACATCAATAATTGACAATCATTTCCTCCCCAATCGTGTATTTATAGTGCAGTAGATTGATAGTAAATGCTCCACTTTCCGTGTGCTCAATCTAACCCGACTGGCTGAACGTGATCGTGCCTTTTTCCGAAACCCGAGGGTATTTTTAGAGTAGTCGATAACCCTTAAATAGAACTAGGAACTTGGTCGAAGTCAACCTGAAAACTGATCACAAGGGAAGGAATTCGTATCACTCGGAATTACTAGAAGCAATCATGGTGAAAGCGTTTTAATCACCCTGAGCAACCTGCTGAGAATAGTAAAATTTGTAGAACAGATTTTGATTCTGTGGAAATTCTACATGATTGAAAAAAAAAGTTGTTGGTTTTCACAATTCTACTAATTGACAATTTCGAACATTTCTAACTACTATTTTTGATTTCAATCTATTGAAACACACTACACACTATCAAATGTTTATACAATAATTCTATGCTTATGAAGCTGCACACAGTTGCAATAACTAATCGGTGTGTGTTGCTTCATAAGCTACCATGTGAATTACTGTGACTAAACGTGACTAATCTTATCTTGTCTTGTCTTGACTAACCGGTGTACGCCTAGCCTAAGCGTTGGTCCCAGTGGCAGAGGCGAGGCTAATCGGTGAGATTAGATAAGAGACAGCGCCTACCACTCCCATTGTAACGGTGACCGGCTCCTCTAAATACAAAAATTTATGAGCTTCAAAATCGCTTCCCGGTGGTTCGGAACCCACCTAAAGCTGTAGGTCCATTCATCTCTCATCATCATCCTTCCCATTACCCACGCACAAGCTTAGAGCTTATGTGGGTATCATCCCTAGCAAAAAAAACTACAATTTATTAGTATTCTAATTCATAATTATAGACAATTAGAATAATAATAGTTTCCTATCGTCTTTGGTATAATGTAGAAAATCATAATGTTCCATTGTGTCGGTGTCGTTTAGTTAATTGTGAAAACGGTCATTTGTAAAGTAGACTAAATTTCAAAATTATTACATTCCTCGAAAAATGAAGAACAAAATCCTATCACGGAATTTATTTTAGGAAATGGGATATTCCAGGACAAATGTAACTTCACAGAATAATATTCATGATCATTACAAGCTCCCATTAGATAACGCAAATAACATGTATGTTATTCAATGACCCCGATGGGCATAGAAATTGATAAATAACATATTCGATGAACATCGATACTTCTCATTAGTACTGTGCATCGAATGACTTCTATATTTGGCTTTGGGTTGCGCTAATAATGTTTGGTTTGCGAACAGAGTTCGTACCAGAAACAGGACCGCTATTAGATGTAATAATTAGCACACTGTATGATATTGTAATAGGATCTGGGTGCGCGGAATAACAATGATCGCGAAATACAATAGCCGAGTTAGTGGAACATTTTGTTGGGATGGAATCGCAAATAACAAAACGCTGGGCCTTTGAATGTGTCAGTGGCGTTTTCCCGTGAGGATTTTGATGAGAGCGAGCAGATCAGCATCTCTGCTATCGAAAAGAGACTGACAGGGATTTCACTCTGCGAGCCCGATCCCATTGTTTGTCAACGGAATCCACGTATTGGATGTCAAATTGATAATTGACGGACGTTCCCCAGCTTCTGATACCGGCAGACTTGCGTGTGTGATTGTGTGTGTGCAGTGCACCTATCTACGTATCTTCCAACGTTTTTTGACGAAAGAGTTTTGAACGCAATTCATGTACAATATATATATAGGCTACCAGCTCAGCAGTCATCTGATATTGAAACGTTTGATCAATTTCACGATTGATACATTTTTATTTCTCAATTTCATTTACCAGCTCCATTTCCATTATAAATGTGATAGGCCGTGGCGAAGCGTGGTATACTTATTTGGTCATCGCCGGGTATATTTCCTATAGGATGATGACCAAATAAGTATACCACGCTTCGCCACTAGTGATAGGCCTGCCTACATAATGGTGAATATCTCAACCCGTATTTCCAGTCATCATTCCGCTTGCCAACATGATTTCAATAATGTGTAATGCATATTGATAGACACTACTGAACCTGTATAATAACAGTGTGGTCATTAGTGTGAAAAGGTCCATAGCAGTGTGTTGGAACATATTTATTTCCGCCTCCGCCATACTTTTGCCAAATTTTTCACTTATATAACATAATAGCCGTATGGAATATAGGCATAATTATGTATCTACTATGGAATTGTAAAGATTGAATATTTAAATGTTCATTCTTGATAAAGAATGTTCAAGGATTCACTCTTCATCAACAATTAGTCGTGGAGAGAAAGAGAACATAGAAAAATAGTGTGGAAAAGAGAGAAAAAAAAGAAAAATGAGAAAGAGCTGAGAAAGACGCTTAGATTATTGACATTCGGCTAGCTTCGACACGCATTCCCCAAATTCAAAACGTCCAACTCTTTATAGGCTATTCAATCGACAATAAGTATTTTTGCATTTGAACAGATTTTCAATTATTTTGCTGACAAGCAGCATAATTACACTACAACTAGCAGCGCCATTGATGACCTGTTTCGTTGTTCAAATAATAGAGAGCCATCAGTTCGATATTGACTGCTGCAAATTGATTCTTTATTACGAATCACCATCGGACATGACAAAAAGCAATTTAAACAGCAACGCAACATATTAATTCGATACTCTCTGTGGCACGTGATTTGTTTTGAAACGAGCTGACAATACTGCCGCTCTCAGTAGTTGGGAACTTAATGATAATGTAGAGCCGGTCTTAATCATTTATGCAATGGGTTTGAGGGTTAAGTGTAAGAGAGAGCCGGCTACGCCCTAACTTCGCCCTCACAGGGAGTGATTAGAGGCAGCCAATCAATTGAACAATTCATCAAACAATTAAATAATCAATTGATCAATCAATTGATCAATCAATGGAACAATGTTAGCTATGAAGCTTTGGTGTGTGTGTAGGTCAGTATCACTCTAGAGTCTAGTCAATCAAGGTTCAATCGCTGATTAACTTTGATGAGCTTCAACAATGATCGGAGATAGTTTGGAAATGTTCATGCGACGAATCGTATCTTCCAAGTGCACTGATTTATTCAATTATTTTGAACAGATTTCGATCCATAACCGAAACTTCTCTTCTGGTTCTCTTCTTCTCTGAAACTTCTGGTTTTTTACTAGTTTATTTTTGTTGAAGGCCTACAGATTAGTTCGAGCTCAGAAGTCTAAGGTCAATCACGAAAACAAAGAACCTATGAGAAGTATTGTCCTGATGCCTTCAATATTTTATCCAAACTAATTAATCTAGATTCTAGACTAACTTGTTATTATATCCTACTAAAAATTACCTTCACTGAAAATCAGGATTTTCTCCTCTTCAACAGAATACGGTATAAAAATTAATTAAATACATGTTAGAACTTTCCATATGATTCAATAAGATTTGGATGTAACTTTTTATAGTTAATTAAAAATGTCCTTTTCTGGCTGTCTATCTACAAAACTGAAGAGTAGATTACCATATCTACAGAGTTGTTATACTGTAAAATATTGTGCAGGAGAAGGATAGGCTACCCGCTGTATGGACTTGCCATTGACTACTTTGAAAGAACTCTTGAAAATAGCACAGATACTAAAAACCTATTTCATTGATATATGATTCTGCTATTCGGTACATTTCAAGCTTCAGATAACTTGACAAGATAATTCACTTATCCTGGTTAATGGAAAATAGAGAAATCAAACTTAATTTTGTATTTTTCATCGCTAGGGATGATGCCCCTATAAGCTCTAAGCTTGTGCTTGTGCGTAATGAGAAGGATGATGATGAGATAATTATGATTTAAACAATCATACAAGAAGAACTCTTGTATTTGCATGATTCTATAATATTAGCTTAGGCTAACAAAATTAGGATTATAATTATTATATTCTTACTACTATGCTTCCTTTATTATTGTACATGCTAATAATGCATCATTATCTTATAATTTAATTTTGTAATTCAATCTAACACATGTAATCTGTAATCATGTAATCTTTTGTATTCTTTTGTTTTCTATTTTCGATATTTTGTAAAATCAAATTTTTTATTACTGTATGTTACAATAGGCGAAAGCCTTGTGACAATTGACGAATAAAATCTATCTATCTATCTTCCTTTTGTAACAAATGATTGATAACTTTTGCGAGTAATATAAATCCTCCATTTTCACAAGAAAATAGTTGTGAAATTACTTTCCAAAATCAATAAGAATATCAATCAAAGATACAATCAAAATATCTATTGTAAAATAGAGCAGTCGTGTAAGCAATGTTGTTGTGAGTTTTTCTGCGGAGAATTGTCCAGCCAATAGAAAGAACATCACTTGTTAATGTCGGCCTTTAATCAAATATTCAACTATTTTTTCTGCTATCGATCGATCCGGCCAGCAGAACGATAGCTATCAGACCGTGGGCAAACCTACACTCTGTTTGTTGGACAAGAAACGGCATGAATGTTTAAAGCCGCCGCCTGTCTTGTCACAGTGGTGTGGCTGCATATTGTGTCAAGACCAGCGACTGTTTTGGTTGCAGTCGGAACCTGCTATTTTCGACCCCGAGACTGACAAGTTGATTTTCTGCTATTGGGGACGAGCGTTCTCTATTCCACCACCAGTTCAATTTCATACCTGTCCTGCTATTTAGACCTACTCTATACCAGCTGTCCGGCTATTATTGGACGGGAGTGTTTATTTTCAATGAAGTGGACGCTTTTTGATGAATGGAATGTGTCCGATGAATAGTGGGAGTAATGGAAAGCTGAACTGTGATGTCAAACTGGGTAGTTGAGAAAGAACAATCATAAGGATGAGTTCACCCCGTGCAGCGCAAAGCGCCGCTCACTGCAGTTGCTATTTTGACTATCTGCAGCTGACAGCAGCTCAGTCGTAACAATGAAATCCTACCTTGTACAGCGATTACTGGTCACTGTACTACTCTAAGAAGAAACTTTCTATGGTGAACTTAACAAACTTCAATACATTTAATAACTTAGTTCTTTTTATGCCAACAGATAGTGCCACAGATAACAATTTTATGTTTTTATCAATTTATTCCTAGTTTCATTTTTGTAGTTTCCTAGTTTCAAATAAATGAGGCCTGTAGAAATTTGACTTTTCATCTTTCTTTTGGCGCAAACCGCATCAAAATCGGTCCACTCAATCTTCTCCGTTTACATTCCGAAGTCGGATACGAAAGTCTTTTCATATATTATAAGATAGTGTTTATTTATTCATTTACTTCCGACGGCATACACCAATTACAGAAAATGAGTTGATGGATGGCCCTATATTCTTTTTTTTTAATAGTCACCAGTTTCAAATCCTTCAAAAATATCAGTCAACTTAGGCCTGCCGTACACATAATCGAACAGAGCAGAACGTCAAGACATTTTGACTGACAGTGTGATATGATAAAACGAAATACAGTATCAAGATGAAATATTGAAGTTTAACAGCTGGCTTAGAGTATTAGTATTAGTTTGCATGTGATTTTATCATACTGTATCACACTGTCAGTCAAAATGTCTTGACGTTCTGCTCTGTTCGATTATGTATACGGCAGGCCTTATCAACCAGTTACTGATACTTGCTGTCCAAGTATCAAACTTGTTTCATCTTCTCAAGATCTCAGTGATGAACTGTTCTCTGTAGAAATTTGAGTGGAATAATGAATATTAACAACCTGATAATATATAGTATAGCATAGTAATATACAGTATAGTATATAGACAACCTGAATACTAACTATGCCTAGAAAGTCCCCGGACGCGAAGTTTGTGAATTGATAAGGCGTGTTGAGCATGGCATACATTTTGCTTGACTAAAATTCGGCAGCCGTGTATATTAACTCGTAAGCATGCGACTTGACATGCAAATACATGTGACTAGATAAATTCGCATGTTTATACGGTCTGACATACCTGTACACCGGTGTCTATATACCGGCACCGAAGCGAAACGCAGAGTGTGAACCGTCTCGTTTACCTAGCTGTTAATTGAATTTGAGACCTGCCGTTCGTTAGTTGCAAGCGATCAAATAGATGTAGCGGATATGCAAATGAAGGGGAAAGTCGCTTCAATAGTGTACATTGCATTAGTAATTGGCTTGAAGTACCTGGGTGACGCTTTCACATATTCTAGCTAGCACATACAACTAGTCTAGTTGGTAATATGTATAGCAGGATTCTTTTAAATTGTCAGAAACAGCTGATTGACGTACGCTCGTTTACTAACGTTAAATCAGCTGTTTTTTGACAAGTTAAAAGAATCCTGCTCTATGTGCGGATGATTTTGATTACCGCTTGTCTATTGGTGCAGAGCAAGGTAGTGGATTTACCTTGGTGGATTCACCTCTGCATATACCTTGGGTAGGCTATCTCAAACGCCGATATTCGAATGGAGAATATATTTTCGATCGATAATCGAAAAATACTCTAAAAATAGACGTAGATATCCACTTAGAAAATTAGAAGAGAATTACTTAGAAAGATCTTTGCAATTTGAATATTATTACACTGATGGATAACATCTTAAAATTATTATAATGGTTGATAGTATAAAAACTATTAGTACTTGTTGCATTGGTTCCGTTAGGCTAGGCTACACCGGTTAGTCAAGACAAGACAAGATGAGATTAGTCTCTGTCAGTACTTACAGTTTAGTGAAGCAACACACCGATTAGTCATTGCATCAGTGTGTGCTGCTTCATAAGCAACTATGTGAATTATTGTGACTAAACGTGACTAATCTCGTCTTGTCTTGTCTTGACTAACCGGTGTACGCCCAGCCTTAGTTGTTGAAAAGACTCTGAGATTACCAAATCATCAAATAATTTTTAGTTCTGAGCTGAATATTGTTGCTCAGAAATGTAATAGAAGATGTTGAAGACGATGCTCTGTGATTCAATTAACAGTTAGCAATTTATTTTTGATAATTTTCAATTAAAAGCTTATCATTGTTGCTGAGAAATGTACCGGAAGATGTTGAAAAGTCATGTCCGTGCTCTGAGATTCAATGAAACTGTAATGGGACTTTCCTGAGCCAATTATGGTCAATGAGCCCGATCGATGAGACCAATCACGTGATACCAAGCTCGTTTCCACCACATAATCGGGCTTTATTAATGAGTATCACAGCTCAATAGTGTGAGCGGGACAGTTTCATTAGAATGTTGAAATTGAACTGCATTTCCAAGTTACACTCTCTGGTATGGCTCGAAACTATTTCAACATTGCTATTCATATCAGAATCATTTACTCTTCACAAGATATTAAACACAATACAAAGTTTGATATTCAGAATAGGAATTAATTCACACAATTAGAGTAAACTAGCAACTTTGCTATTGTGACTTCAGAAATTCACAAGATATTAAACAAAATACGAAGTTTGATAAATATGATAGGACTTTATTTACACAATTAGAGTGAACTAGGATTTTAGAATGATGCATCAGAAAATAAAAAGTATTCAAATAAAACATAAACTCATGTTTTCACAAACTTTGTCTTATCATATTACTTTATTATCTTTCTTCAGTAAGAAAGTTCTATGGAAAAGTTCTTTTGGCTTACCATAAGCTTGGGTAAGACGGGTTGATAGATGCCAAGGATGAACTATCAACCTTCTAAGTTGAAAATAGAATGAAAATTGAAACCTTTTGAGATTTTCCAAATACCGTGACATTTTCCCCATAACTTATTAGTCCTGGTGCTGGTAACAGTATTCTTAGAATAGAATGAATGTTCAATTCATGACTTGTTTAATTCATTTTATACTCGAGTAAGATAACACTGAATGCATTATAAGATTATATTTTTACAGATTATGATGATTGAGAAACTTTTGAAAAAAATAAATCTATTTATTCTGATAAGATATGATATACTTAATAATTCATATTCCATCTTAACAGATTTGGATTTTAAAAAGATGTTGAATGTTCAATTTTCAGTGAAGCTCACATTGCATTATCATTGTTTCAGGTGATTGTTTCGGATAAAATGCCTGTACTGGCTCTGATAATACGAATAGAATGGCAGCAATCTCTCAAGTACCATTCAATAGTGCTTCAGCAAATGTAAGTATTTTCTGTGAAACTCACTTTGTACAATAATGGATAAAATGCTCTTTTACACATAAATAAAATTTTATCCATTGTTTGATTCCATCAATGTTTTTAATTTTACTCCGAAAAGTACCGTTACAATTGAGAAAAACATCGACATTGGCTTCAAATATCGATATAGCAGCATTTGATCTAGATTTTTGTGTACCTATTAGTAATGATTATGTCACAAACTGCTGTTACAGTAGGAAAAATTCCTAAATATCCGTGTTTTGAGCGAATTTCTTCAAAACGTACCGTTATAATCGAGTAAAACATCGAATTTCGCTTCAGTATTTGGCCTCAATTCCCGCGTATTTGTGTTGATTACGTCACAAAATACCGTTACAGTAGAGGAAACTTCCATATGACATTATTTTTTTTTTGAGTTTACAACGAATTTATTGCAGAAGTACTTATTATTGATATTATAAATATATAACTTTAAATTGCCGACGTAAAAACTCAATGTCTTTGCTACAGCACATAAGAATATTCCAAGTATCAATGTAATTCAACTCCAATATATTTCTCATGAATAGTGAAAGTTTCAGCACATAAAAATAGTAGCATACTCACCTCATTAGGAGCTCGAAAAGCAACGCTGTGCAAGAAGCAAATCAATATTTCAAGTTCAACAAACCCTTCAGTTTTCCCGGATTATTTCTAATCCTTTTCAAATTTATACTGCTATCGCAATATTTTGCAATCTCTATTTGTTTTCTCTGTGCTTCCAGTGCTTGTTAACGACTTAAAATAACATGTAAGTTACTATTTTGCGCAGCAGCGTTTTCAGCGTTTGCTCTTGTGATCTGGGAACAAAATGGTGAGGGGTACGAATGGAGAAGAAGGAGAAGAAGAAGGAGAAAGAAGGAGAAGAAGAACGAGGAGAAGAAGAAGAAGAAGAAGAAAGAAGAAGAAGAGAAGAAGAAGAAGAAGAAGAAGAAGAGAAGAAGAAGAAGAAGAAGAAGAAGAGAGAAGAAAAGAGAGGGAAGAAGAGAAAGAGAAGAAGAGAAAGAAGAAGGAAGGAGGAGGAGAGAAAGAAAGAAGAAGAAGAAGAAGGAGAAAGAAGAAGAAGAAGAAGAAGAAGAAGAAGAAGAAGAAAAAGAAAAGAACAAGAGAAGAAGAAGAAGAAGGAGAAGAAGAAGAGAAGAAAGAAGAAGAGAAGAAGAAGAAGAAGAAGAAAGAAGAGAAGAGAAGAAGAAGAAAGAAGAAGAAGAAGAAGAGAAGAAGAAGGAGAAGAAGAAGAAGAAAGAAGAAGAAGAAGAAGAAGAAGAAGAGAAGAGAAGAAGAAGAAGAAGAAGAAGAAGAAGAAGGAGAGAAGAAGAAGAAGAAGAAGAAGAAGAAGAAGAAAAGAAGAAGGAAGATGAAGAAGAAGGAGAAAGAAGAAAGAAGAAGAGGAAGAAAAGAAGAAGAGGAAGAAAAAAAGAAGAAGATAATGGAAAAGGAAAAGAAGGCGAATGAATAGACGATTGAAGAAAGGATGGAAGAAAAAGAGGGTGCAGGAGATGAAGAATGAGAAGGATAAGAAGTGGAAGTTGGGATGTAAGTGTACACACTGGGTATAGACAGAGTCAGCTAGCAAACGGCATGAGGAAGAAATCGAGCTGGAAAAAGAACTTGATCAAATCGAGCGGAAGACTGAGATAACGGCGCAAAGAAATTTACAGGCGGAAGGCACAGTTCAAGAAATGTGCTTAGCCTTCGCTAACATCGAATTTTATTTAGAACAACATTAAACGATCGTATTTATGATCAACATCCGTTAATACTTAATAATGTCTCCGTAGAGTTCCAATAAAGTAAACTCCGATCAGTGTCTTGGTAACTTCTGAAGAATCTAGCTGAGCAGCATTCAACATGGAAGTTCTCTGCAATAAGTCTTGTAGGTACTTGCAGATATAAGATATTTCAGTTAATGCTGATTGCTTAGTCTAAGTCTAAGCTGAAGTTAACTTCAATCAATGTCTTGGAAACTTGTGAAGAAGCTTGCTGTACCGCGTTCAACATAAAAGTTTTCTAAAATAGACCTCGTAGCTACTTGTAGAGATGAGATATTCCGGTTTATGCTACTTTTTTAGTCTAAGCTACTAGATTCAACTTTAAAGAAACAAATAACTATTCGATTTTATTTCTTCATGATAAGTACGTTTCTTTGAACAGTACCATTATCGATGAGCTCGAAGCATAAAATTTTGCACTTATTTTTCAGAAATACGGAGATAGGTTATTACGGTTCCAGAGTTTTCATCTAGAGATTACAGTAGTAGGAACTTGTATAGTATCATCCTCGATTAATAGAATACACGGTGGGGCTCACGCGTTGATCCAAACAAACTCATGAACCCTTAGGCTAGGCGTACACCGGTTAGTCAAGACAAGGCAAGACGAGTTTAGTCACGTTTAGTCACAGTAATTCACATTGCTGCTTATCAAGCAGCACACACTGATGCAATGACTAATCGGTTTGTGCTGCTTCATAAGCAGCTATGTGAATTGCTGTGACTCAACGTGACTAATCTCGTCTTGTCTTGTCTAACCGGTGTACGCCTAGCCTAACGTGTATTCTAGTATTCGTGCTGTAATCGACTCAGTTTTGGAAGGAAATCATATAGATAAAACACGTGTAATCTATTTATTGTTTACATTGTCCGAGTTCCAATTTTAGTGAATCCAATACACGCTTTATTTGGAGTGAGAATTATTGGTGAAAATTGAATTAGTTATGTAAATATATCTTCGATTTGAACTGTGAAATTTGAAAATTTGGAAGTTTTCAGCACTGCTAAACTGTAAGCCTGATGATTAAACATTTCGTCAATCTAATCAATTGTTCAATCAAACGTTCTAACCGATCGTTTCTGGTACTGAACCAGAGATAATCCAAATCTATGGTTCAAATCTAATCAAAATATATGGTTAGTCTATGTAGATCTCAACTCGATCTTTGATTACTGTAGTAATACTTGAATTCTTGACAATAAAAGTTTATTGATTCAATCCAGAACTCTCTCATTGCTTATGAGCTGACTCAACCACCTATCGTTTAGGACATATCTCAACTTCTTATTTGAGCTTTGATATCAGTAATCTCACTTGAATACTTGACGATAAAAGTTTATTGAATTCAATCGAAGTACTCTCTGATTGCTTATAGATGGCTCATCCACGAGCAATTCAGGATAGATGTCTAAACTCCTTATTCGAGCTTTCAAAATCGTAATCTTACTTGAGAACACAAATAATTTATTGCGAAATTAAATCAGGAACAGAGGAAATTACAGCGATAGAAACAGTAAAACGGCAGTTATCTGAGTGAGAAGGTAGATTCGTTTCTGTGATGGAACAAATTGCTGACAGCTGTTGTAACTGACAGCGCCCTGTGTTTTCAATCGGCCAAGAATGTAAATACAAGAGAGAATCACTTCCAGGAAACAGCGGGCTAAAGATAGAGGAATGCGATCGAACAGAACAACACTTTCTGAGTGAGTGAGTGAGGGTGATTGAGTGAGTCGGTGAGTAAGTGTGAGTGAGTGAGTTTGTGAAATGAGACCGGACGTGAAGGGCCACCCCTGCCCTTATCGTTGTTGAGTGACCTTGGATCATGGCCTACATCCATCCATTCAATGAGAACTACAGGCGACCCTTTTCCAAGCCTACACTTTTACTTTCACGCTCTCTCTCACTCTCTCGATATCCTTCACTCCCTCGTTCCCTTTTCCTCCTCCTCCTGCTCCTCCTACTCCTCCTTCTGCTCCTACTCCTCTTCTTCCCCTACCCTCATCAACCTACTCTACCTCATCCTCCTCTTTCTTCTCCCTCTCTTCCTTCTTTTTCTTCTTCTCCTAATTATTGTTCTCCTTCTTTTTTTTCTTCTTCTTTCTCTTTTCTTTTCTTCTTATTCTCTTGTTCTTCTTCTTCTTCTTCTTCTTCTTCTTCTTCTTCTTCTTCTTTGTTCTTCTTCTTCTTCTCTTTTTCTTCTTCTCCTTCTTCTCTTTCTCCTCCAGCTCCTCCTCCTTCTCCACCATACTCCTCTCTCCTCTTATCAACTCTTTATCCTTTTCTTCTTCTTTTCTCTCTCCTTCTTCATCATCTTCTCTCCTCTTCACCTATGAAAACGATATCGTGCGTAGATGCGTGTACAACTGCCGAAATAACTTTGCCAAGCCAGCACTGGGCAGAAGGTGTAATTGCTCGGAAGAATGATGATAATATCACATGGGGAAACTTTCTCAACTCGCTCTGTGACAAACGTTTGTTGGGCTGGAAGTGTCGTGATTTATGATAGGTTGTTTCACGTGAGTTTTGACCTAATTGCAAAATATTTTTGTCACCTAGCGCAGTGACAAATATTGGAAGGAATTATGGGATATTTTATTGTTCAATTTCTAACACAAGCGAATTTATAATAATAAAATTGTTACTGATTGCTGTTGATACGAGTACAGTTTATTGATGGTAATTACCCTGAACATGGTAATGATCAGAATAATAAAATTTTTACTGCAGCTACTTACTTTGTCGACTATATTTATTGAGTAATGTACAAATGATATTAGATGTTCAACAGGCTTACGCCTAAAACTGCCCCTTTTACTATTCAGAATGCAGTCTAAAATCAAGGTTATGTTGCATATCTTTCAAAGTCACAAATTGTCACTCCAAAATTCTCCAAAACTTGGAAAATTCTTAATATATTTAGAAGATAATATGAAAGCTAATGTGGATGTAAAACTGGCAGCCAGCTAGTAGGCTCAAGCCCACATAGGGCTGTTGAGCCAATATTGAACAAAAAAATAAGCTAATAACTGGCAGCCAGCTAGTAGGCTCAAGCCCACATAGGGCTGTTGAGCCAATGACAAACAAAAAAAAAAAAATATGAAAGCTAATGATATTCTTGAGATCGCGGTAGTCTCCAGTGTATATGTGATAGCCCTATTAGAATCTTAATCCAATTAAGTATCAAATGTTCATGAATTCAATAATCCTCAACTGTGTGACATCAAGGCCTGTTATAAGTAATAAGAGCCCTATTTTAATGAATCCTAATACAATTAGAATTTGTAGTCAAATGACACTGTATTTCATGCAATACAATTCTTTCTAATACAAGTGTATTTTTTCAAAAATAGTAGTGATATTACAGCAGGAAGTCTTAGAAAGGTTTTAAAGTGTTGATTCAAATAGCGGTAAGGCTATTTACAACAAGTAGACTACAAGTGTGCATGAGTTGAGTCACTCGTATTTATTTTTTGGTAAATATAATAGAAGATTGGATTGAAAAATAGATTGGAATGAAATGAAACTATTTGGGGAAATCAAAGGTAGGCTATTCTTGTCAAGGGTGACTTTTTGTCATTGATATTTGTTTCTTGAGATCGCGGTAGTCTCCAGTGTATAATATGTGATAGCCCTATTAGAAATTTTATCCAATTAAGTATCAAATGTTCATGAATACAATAATCCTCAACTGTGTGACATCATTAAAGGCCTGTTATAAGTCATGAGAGCCCTATGTTCATGAATCCTAATACAATTGGAATTTGTAGTCAAATGACACTGTATTTCATGCAATACAATTTTTCCTTATACAAGGGTATTTTTCAAATATAGTATTGATATTACAACAGCAAGTCTTTGAAAGGTTCTGAAGTGTTGATTCACAGAGCGGTAAGGTTATTTACAAGTAGACTATGAGTGTGCGTGAGTTGAGTCACTCGTATTTATTTTTTTGGTAAATATAATAGAAGATTGATTTAAAGAATAGATTGAAGTGGAATGAAACTGATTAGGAAAATCAAAGGTAGGCTATTCTTGTCAAGGGTTATTACTTTTTGTCATTGATATTTGATTAATCATCCAGAAATGTAGAAGATTGCAAAAATCTCATTACTTTGAATTATTCTCATGAAAACTGAAAAGTTTTTGTGAGTGAAATTTTGAAACGTATTTGCCAAGTCAGAGTGAGGACTAAATATTGAATTCCATCTTAAACATGAATTAAAGTAATTTTACTCCTACTCAAGTCCTTCAGGCCTATTCATCAAAAAGTTGCAATTTCTTATCAAGACAGGAAAGTTTTTACACTTTTTCAAAATCATTGAAACACAGCGACTGAGGTATTTGTAATATTCTGCCTTGAGGTACTGTATTATTTGAAATCCCGCCTACACTCAAAGTTGATAATTAAAATTTCAAAGTTCTTGTACTTGAAGAGTTGTTTGTGAAAGTTTTCATGCTTATAAGCTGAACAAACACGTTACTGACTTCGTTATTAATTGGGAATAAACAAGTTTTTACTCTTATTCGCCGCCAATAAATGATGCACAGTGATTGTTAGTTATTTTACAGTATAGCAGGATTCTTTTAACTTGTTAGAAAACAGCTGATTTAACGTTAGTAAACGAGCGTACATCAATCAGCTGTTTTCTGACAATTTAAAAGAATCCTACTATAATTGGCTGTTTTTCTCAGTACATAAACTGTAAGGCTTGCCGTACGATATTCTTCATCGCTTGTCATAGACCAGTAGTCTACTAGTATTTACGATTCAGCCCGTATATTTTTGACAATATATTGCAGCGGTGTCACTACGACTCCTGCATGTTGGCATTCTATGGGGAAATTCTGTGCTGCAGTTTTTACGTTGTTGAAATACGAGTGCTCCTGTCGGGAACTTTGTGTTTGAAGCCACAGATCGTATCGCGTCATATGAAGGGGTGCTATCAGTTCTCCCCCCCCCCATTCCATATATCCCCTATTCCCACTCCCTCGATCTCACCGTCTGCCAGTGATGGAAAACTGTGGCAAGAGCAGCCATTTTTATCGGAAAATTGTGCATTTTCTCACCACAGTTTTCCTGGTTTCTGTTGATGGGTTGCTGTGAGGCAAGCGTTTTGATGATGGATGGTGGTAGAGGTGATAATTGAAGCTATTTTTGCAATTTTGTCATGTCTCTAGCATTTGCTAACTAGCAACTGCAATTCATGTGTTCTAATTGAATATTGAAATAGCTATAATTACTTGTATCTCTTCGTTTTCCCGGAGGTTATATGTATACTGTATTTATAACCTTCCGATATTTCTGATGAGTTTTTTCACATTGTACTTGAAAATAAACACTAATAAAATCATGTCAAATGAAATAATAAAATGCGTTTCTTCCTTAAAAATTAATGACTTTAATAACTAGAAACAGGATTGTAATATTCGTGACAAGTATTAAAATTAACACTTGAAGGTTGTAAATATACTATAACTATATACTAATTGAAGCAACAAAATGTGTTTCCTCATTCAAGATTGATAAGTCTTATAACTAATAGCAGTATCATATTGTTTCAATATGCAATATTATCAGTACCAACCTAGCAATAACACAAACAGGTTATAGCAACATGTAACTTATTGAATGAAAATTGATTTGAGATTGTTTCGAAAAATGGTAAAGTACCACTTTGAGTTAATTTTACAAGATCCGTATTACAGAAAACAAAATATCTCACCAGAAATAACAATGAAGTTGACACTCACTGTAATAAAGCGTGATTTTTATTGGTCATTAATAATTAAATTGTTATTGATTCCATTTCTTGCTTAATGAGAAAATCATTTGTGACATACATATACCAGGAAGTATTTTTAATAGTACGAATAATGATTAATTTTCGATGTAATTGAGAAACACAGAGTAGATTTCTAGAAGACTAACTAATAATAACTTAATAATCGCTACTGTAACTAAAAACCGTTACTTCCAGTTACTTTGGTTTAATTTGTTCACTCCTCATGCTGAGTCGTGAAAACAAGATTTCAAGCTCAAAATATAATACAGCCGTCAGCATTTTTGTGGAGAGAGGCCATTTCTGCGTGCGTCATCAACGTCATGTCCGGAAAAGTCAAGCAGGTCTCGGAGACGACGTATTGTAGTGCATTCCATTATTTATCTTGGGGGGAAAACAGAAATGAGAAGAGAGAACAAGGAAAAGAGATTGGAGAAGTTTGAGGAAAGTGGCGGAGAGGAGGAAAGACATGTGGGAAAAATAAAAGGAGTAAGAGGAAAGGGTGGGAAGAGGAGGAAGAGTAAAAGGGTGGGAAAAGGAAGAAGAGGAAAAGGGTGGGAAGAGGAGGAGAAGGAAAAGGAGAGAAGGGGAAGATGAAGGAGAAGAAGAAGGAGACGATGAAATAGGAAAATCTAAGGGAGGAGAAGATGAAGTAAAAGAAGGAGAAAAAGGAAAAGGAAGAGGAGAAATAGAAGGAGGAGAAGAAGGAAACGAGAAAGGAAAGAAAGAGAAAGGAGGGTAAGGAAATTGAGAAAAATAGGAAGAAAGAGTAGATGACGAAAAAAGAATGGAAAGCTTTGGAATGAAAAGGTGGATGAGGAGAATAAGAGGAAGAAAAAACAAAGATATATTACGGTGATGTTTGAGAAGCAAAAAAAAGAGGAAAAATGGGAAAATGATGATAATGATGAGAAGAAGCAAGAGAAGAAAAAAAACTAGAATATTAAGAGGAAGACGATGAAGACAAAGTAGTAGAAGGAGACGAAGAAGAGGGAACTATAGAAGAGGTAGAAGATTGAGGAGGAGAAAGAGTAGAAGAAGAAAGAAGAAGAAGAAGAAGAAGAAGAAGAAGAAGAAGAAGGAAGAAGAAGAAGAAAGAAGAAGAAGAAGAAGAAGAAGAAGAAGGAGGAGGAGAAGAAGTTGAAGTAGAAGAAGAAGACCAAAGAGAAAAAGAAGAAGAGGGAGAAGAAGAACTTAGAGTGAAGGAAGAAGATGAAGTAGAAGAAGAAATTATGAAGGAAGAGGGAGGAGAAAAATGAAAAATAAGAAAGAGAAAGGGAGGGAGAAACGAGAAAAAAAGAAGAAGAAAAAGAAGAGAGAGAATATAAGGAAAACTCAGAAGGAAGAAGCAGAGCGCACTTAAGAAGTCTGAGGATTTTAAGGATGGGAATAAGGGATTTTCCTGGTTGAGAGGAGGGTGGGATGAGGGAGGGTTGCTCACCCACGATGCACGTCTGTCATTTATAATTCAGAACGGCCCCCCTGCCTATTCAACCCCCCTTCCCACCCCAAACCTCACCTGACTGCCGCCCCCAGCTGTCATACTGGGTAGGAAAGGGTGCGGACGGTATGTTTTTCTTTGCGTGAGGGATGTAGGGTGCTGGGGGGGGGGGGGGTATCATAGTGCCGCACCTCGTTAGTGTCCACTCAAAAACACTGTCCGACTTCTTTCCTACCCTCATCCCTCTAACTCAACTACCCCTAGACCTCCCCCCCCACGCCTTGCGTCTTCGCATTCATATATTTGTTACCGTTCCTCTCTGCCTGCCTTTTGAGATGCTTTTGACGTGATTTCCGAGTGTAGCTTGCTAGCCACTTGGACCTGAGTGATGCTCCATTGTTTATTACTTTTTTGCCTTGGAGAGGTATGATGTGCACTCTGAGCTAGATTTGGAGGTCGAGATCGAATAGGGTTGCTCTTATTCCAGTGATTTATTGAAGCGAGAATGCTGTTTAGGAATTGATTGTTTCGAGATTGTTACGGGATTTGATACCAAATAACTGTCAGAGGCGATTAAAACTGAATAATTGTTTTATTTACAACGCTCCAGAGAAAGTTGAAACAAGAATTTCAAAATCGAATAAAGAAAATATGAAAGGTGATTGATAAACTATAAACGGTAAACGATAGAAGACGTAACTGTCATAACAACTGGAATATAAAATAGAAATTAATTAATTGGAATCAATGAACTTGCTCTGCTTTCACAAACTGTCACGTGTAGTGACTATTGTAATTGAACCATTGACAATCGACAATAGTAATTGAACTGTGTCTGAGTGTAGGTCGCAAACATATTTCCGTCACATTTAAATGCGTATCGGCAGACTGGCTGAACTGGAAAATCACGCACTTTTATTCATACCAACACCAAAGATTCTAGAATATTGTGGTGTCACTAGAGAACTAAAAAGAATTCATAGAAGTAATAATAATTCTATTGAACTCTATCAGGTTTTCAGTTGGCCGATAAAATTTTTGACGTTTCCTTTGCAATAAATATAATATTTTATATCAAATGTTATTCACTGTGCTACTGTATAACATGCAATTATTCTTATGAACTTTCCTTTCGTTGAATAAAAATTAAAAGAAAAGTGAATTCAGGTTACAATACAGATCAGCTGTAGTAAAAATTTATCAAGCTAAATTTATTCAATATTTTCAATTGTTCATTGTAAAATGTTCTACAACACAAATAAAAAATATAATAAATGTAACATTACAGTTGATAATACAAAATTAATATTAATATAAATATTATACATGTAACATTACAGTTATTAATATAAGTTTAATACAAAATTACTATTATCTAGAAATTTATGATTACTTATTCTAAGCTCAGTACTAATACAGAGTAGTTCTGTAGTTACAAGTTTGTAGTTATTATTGTGAGATTGCAATTTTCTGAAATTTTATCTCACGAAAGGAACTTTCATAAGAACGGCCTCATAGGCCCCTTCACGATAGGGCATCAGAAAAATGAACTAACTGTAGTTTGTGTATTCTTTTCACCCATCCATCATTTTTTTACTTCTGTAACCTATTTTGTTTTCGTGTTGCAGGTTGTGAGAGGCAGCGGTTGCTGTGGAGGCGATGCGGTGGGGGCGGGGGTTGGAGGCGGTGGCGCTGGCGGTGGCGCTGGTGCTGGGCAGCGGAGGCGTCGGCTCGCAGCGTCCGACGGGCGTCAACAAGCGTCACGACGTCTACATTGCCGGCTTCTTTCCGTTCGGCCGGCACGTGCCCGAGTCGAGCACGGGCCGTGGCGTGATGCCCGCCGTCAAGCTGGCCGTCGATCACATCAACGAGAGTCCCGCCGTGTTGCGCAACTATCGGCTGCACATGTGGTGGAACGATACTGAGGTCAGTCATCACCTCAAAATGCACTATTTTCAACTGTTCAGAGTATTCATTATCTGTCAACAAATCAATGGAAGAAGAAGAAGAAGAAGAAAAAAGAAGAAGAAGAAGAAGAAGAAGAAGAAGAAGAAGGTAAGAAAGAATAGATAAGAAGAAGAAGAAGAAGAAGAAGAAGAAGAAGAAGAAGTGAGAAAAGAGGCTACCAGAAAATCAGTACTTGTTTGAAATGTGTATTCATTTATCTCATTCAATGCAATGACTAATCGGCGGTGCTTGATACATCTAGTGAAATCCAAACGTGACCAATCTTGTCTTGACTTGTCTTGTCAAGACTAACAGGTGTACGCCGTGCCTAATGGATAGAGAACTAGTACAACAGGGACTAGTTTTTGTATTTATAGCCTGTGTGGCAAGCGTTTGAATGGCAATGCTATTCATACATTTGGGTTTGGCCATTATTGCATGTTTATTACCTCACTCACAGCGTTTGTATTCTTTCTCTTGTTTTGTTTACATTTTCGTATTCTATCAAAGATTTAAATGAGAAAACATTTCAAGATTTTTAGAAGATCTATTAGAAACATTAACGCCTAATTCAGTTCACATAGAATGTTCTTTTTCACATTCTTCTTTAGTGTCGGTTTGGTCATTGTAGCCGACTGTATAGAATGTCAAGTTTGAAAACTATACTTGAATTGGCTTTATAATTGCAATCCGGCAACATAACGTAACACTGCAATCTAAGGTTTGCACAGACTATAGTACAAGGTAGGCTACTGGTTTGAAATGTTAGTATTTCATTGATACTCGTATCTACCATAGAATATCAAATTTTCAATTATTATATTATAATTATTCAACGAAAACAGTTCAAAATAGAATAAATTGTCAAACAAATCTAAAAGAAATTTGTTCTTATTAAAGTTTGTTAAATAAAGAAATGATATTAATCCACATCAGATATGTGAGACAATAATGTTGTCCTACTTCTACGATATATTAATATTCTCAATTAAATTTAAATTGCCGGTGCGTCAACAGTTTGTGCGTACAATAATTTTATAAATACTATAAATACAAAACAACAAGAAATCATAGCACAGCCTCACCAACATGAACTTCAATGACAACGTTGCTGCATCGGCTAAAAGGAGCACGCAAATCGGTCATGTGTTTTATTCAATATAAAAGTCAAATTGTTTCCAGATCATTTTACAGTTTAGTTATAAGTAGATTTCATACATGAGAAAAAAAGATAATAGAGGCCATGTAATTTCAATTGAGAGATGTCTATTATAAAGTGAATTGCAAAAATTGAACTGAGATGCCCATATGCAGTATGGCGCAAAGAAGCACAATGTATAGAAACATCGTGTTCTTAGAATGAACTGATACAACAAATGTACAAATACCGTCCGAACAAGGAGGCAAACATGCATGGAATCGACAGCAGCTGAATTCAGCATGTCAACGATTGTACCACGTGACCTGAACAGATCAGCCAATCCCCGTCGCGCCTTCAATTCAGCTAACAGAAAGTGTCAGAAATTGTAGATGTGCTCCGTTCCGTTCCATTCTTCGGAATTCACCTCGCTTCTCTACGCTCCTTCTTTTCTTCCGATTTCCCATTTCTCATTTCTTTCCTGTTCCGAATGTCTGCATCCACTTTGTTACAGAATAGAGAGAGAGGAGAGAAGGAGAAGAAGAAGAAGAAGAAGAAGAAGAAGAAGAAGAAGAAGAAGAAGAAGAAGAAGAAGAAGAAGAAGAACAAGAAGAAGAAGAAGAAGAAGAAGGAAAGAAGAAGAAGAAGGAGAAGAAGAAGAAGAAGGAGGAGAAGAAGAAGAAGAAGAAGAAGAAGAAGAAAAGAAAGAGAAGAAGAAGAAGAAGAAGGAAGAAGAAGAAGAAGAAGAAGAAGGAGAAGAAGAAGAAGAAGAAGAAGAAGAAGAAGAAGAAAGAAGAAAGAAGAAGAAAAAGACCAGCAAGAGGCTCGAATAAGAAGAATGGCCTCAATTTGTTTCCAAATTGAATATTTACCCTCGTCCCGTCTGATGGCCTGTTTTTATTGGGGGAAAAAAACTAGATTGCTGCCTTTCAGCTGTTGTAGCTTACTGCTGTTAATGGATGCGCTCTAAACAAGGCTGATCCATGGAATCCGAATTGCTCAGCGTCTGAAACGTTGATGATTCGCTGGAGATAATTGAACTAGAATTTGAAATAACAAACATTGGAGTGGAAGTCACGTGTTACAGTACAGTGTTGAGTCTCGGTAATGCGAGGTGATCAGGGTTAATGGTAAATTTGATTATACGAAAAAAATAGGCTATCCATTAAAATTGTAGTCAATTATAATATTTGTGTTTCAATACCAGTAACTGGAGTGAAATTCAACATTCGTTGAGTATGAGTATATCTCGTACATCAATTTTTTCTGTCTTTGGTGATGCTTGTTACGTTCCAAGAAATGGCGTCCATGCCGATTTTCTGCCGACCAATGGCGTTGAAGGGGCGTGTCGAAGTTATTCGCTTCTGATTGGTCGGTTGTTTAAACTACTGAAAAGTGGTTGGAGGCAGTACCAACTTTCACCGGTAGATCGCAGTCGACCGTTTTGAATCGTCATTACGTTTCGCAAAATCTCGGTTTTCTCATTTATTATTTGTACGAATATCATAACTGGTTTTCAAATTGTACCAATTCAGACTCTTGAAACGTGAATGTGATAAGAATACACCGAAATAACTTACTGTGCTCGATAATTATGAATAATTTAGTTTGAAATTGAAAAGTTCATCATCTTGGCAAAGTACTGTAGATATCAAATTACTAGTGGAATTTACGTCAAATGGTGAAGTTTTTCTAAATTATTGCTGATATCACCAATTGAATCATTGCTAAAAATAAAATACTAATAACAAGAATAAATGCTTTCGCGTAGCCTAATCATTCTACAAAATGGAAGTTAATTCTATTATCTTAAGAATAGATACGTGGGACTTTCCATTATTAAATCTATTTCCCCCTCTTCATCATTCATATTCAACGATAGATAGAAAGGCTTCCAAGTTCATGGAAGAAAAGTTATCACCTATCACTTGAAAAAGAATCCTAATTCTTTTCCAGTATTGAATTTCTTATTTATTTCACTCATCATAATTTTTACCTATGCACAGAGATAAATTGAATATTTCTG